>VWYI01033707.1:0-47563 GCA_013399455.1 Anthoscopus minutus
CTGGTTCCAACTGAACCTGCCACAGTTGTGACAGGAATATCTTGTTAAAAATCTCATTTTGGCTTTTTTGAGTGTGAGAATGGTGGATATCATAGCTGCAGCTCAGGTGGCAATGTTTATTCTGAAGATTTGTTTCCTTTTAGTTCTTCCTCATTTCTTTTTCAGAACTGTTATTTGAACTGCATTGTCCATCACAAAAGTAAATTTAGACATAAACCCGGAAATCCTAATGAAGACAAAGGAGATGCAAATGGAGACACTAGGATCAAGATCAAGGCCACTATGTATGAGACTAAAAGCCTGAGGTGAAACATACATAACCAGTACTTTTCTTCTGTGAAATGATAAGCATATTTCTCTTGTTAGTGAAAAGCACAATATTTCTGAACTTGAATTTTTCAACTGGGTGTATAGGATTCCCCTTCCTCCCCTTCCCCTCAGTTGCTCTCTTACTTTTAGACAACTATACAAAAATTTTCTTTTCATTTTGCAACATGTGGCAATGAAATGAAACCCTTACTCGGATTAAGGAGCAACAAAAGTTATGATAATACTTTTGCATTCAGGAATATTCTTCAATTAAATTCTTTGATGTGTAACCGAACATTCCTTCCCCCACTATCTGTATAAAACCCTCCTACAGTGCTAAGATTTTATATATTATGCTGATTTCTACAATAACATTTTGATTATGAAACTTTATCTCAAGAAAAGAATTCTTGAGCTAAGACTACATTTTTTTAAGGCAATTTATCCTCAGTGCTGTGCTGGACTTGGGTATAAACAACTGTATTGTGCCTTAGCAGAAGGCAGTGGATGCAAAAATAAATTATTTTAGCATAACTACCTGTAGAAATTATTTGGGCTAAGATATTTTACCTTGAATTAGCAAAGGGCCAAAATATTTCTGCTCAGCTGCACTGAGTAACTCATTCAAATGTGGCAACATCTCCACAAGTCTCAGCCATCTGTGGCTTCCTGTTCTGAGCAGCTCAGTCAGGTGCTCATATTTATAGGATAACAATCAAGCCAATGTCATGGGATTGATCTTATGTGGCTCCAGATGTGTGAGAATGAATGTGTGTCTATATGTAGGTTCACAGAAATAGTTGAATAATATAATTTTATATCAGTAAGTATTAGAGGCAAAAAAAAGAGCTTATACTAGCTTATCAGTAGGCTGTACCTTACACCAGCAGGTGTCTTAGACAGGGAACCAGTGCAGGTTGTGCGTGCGCAAATAGTAGCAACAAAAGTTTCAGTGGGAAATTCTTTAAGCTCATTAGTGAGATCATTCAAACACTGATCTCCTAAAAGAACAGAAATACAAGTTCTAAGAATGCCTCATTAGTACCAGGTAACTTATGCATAACTGAAGCACATTTTGATGACTTCCTAATGCCACGTAATGGGGAAGCAGAAGGTGCAAGAGGTGCTCCCACTAAGTGACAAGTGATGAGTAGCTCTAGTGCCCCAGGCCTTTACAGATTTCCTTGTGGTTTAGCTGGAGCTGTAGGAATAACCTTTGAGTGCTTCTATGCTGGTGACTTCATGACTCGTTTTTAATCTAAATGCTGCTAAACTTGCGGTTTTGCTGTGCCTGACCTTGTGCCTTATTCACTGCAACTGTTTCATGTGGCCTCCTGGGAACAGAATCACAAATCAAAACGTTTTTCCATGGGGTTTATCCTTAGACTATCTGAGAGCTTAATGACTATGAATCTGTTATTTTCCTGTTCTTTTCCCCTGTTCTTGTCTCAAAAGGAGGTAATGTGATACCCATTTTGCATACAGAGCAGAAATTCAGAACATTTCAGATTAAAAAATCAGAGCTGTGATACAAGGAGACCAGGATTTTGGATTTCATGCTCTTTGGCACATCCTACCAGCTAGCAGCTGTGAGGGATCAGTGCCAGACTGGTGGAGCACAAATATTTGATGGTACTTGTAGCAATCGGTGCTCAGCTGGGTAGAGGTAGGTGCAGAGTTTCAGGTGCAGCCTGAGAGGAGCTTTAGGAGCTTGCAATGATAAAAGGAGTTTGATCAACACAAAGCATTTTTTAGTTTTCTCCTTCTGTGCATCTGTGGACCTCTGTCTTCATCAGACCTGCTAGAAGGATTGTTTCTTTGGGAAATCTGCTAAGTGCCTGAGGAGTCTGATCGTAGGACTGGTAAGTAATGCATATGTGATGCTGTGTTTAAACTGCTTTTACCTATCCAATGGTTTTGCGTGTTTGTCTTACTAGTTTGCAATACTTTCAAAATATGGACGGAAATTTTCTAATGCTGGGGTGAGCTGCTTGCTAAATAAAAAAAATATTTTAGAGTCCAAGTACACTAGAAAAATTCAGTGGATTAGCTGTTATACTGTGTTTAGCAAATCAAAGTAATTTTACTATAATTTTTGCTTTATGAAGTTTTTGAATTAATTGTTCTGAACTGTTCAGCCTGAAGGAGGTACTTGACAGGAGACGTATAATCCAAAAGAGCTGCAGTTCTGTAAAACTCTCAACTGTCAGTGAGAAAGTATTTTTAAGGTTTTTTACTTTTGTTTGGAGTGAATGTTATAATCAAATAATCTTCATTATGTGTGGTAAAATCAACACCTACTTAACAGTTTGGTGCATAATCCTTTTGAAAAGGAAAATAAAAATGAATGCTCTCTTTTTGGGGTCTTTATAATACTCCAAGTTGCAACAAAATTCTTGTTTTTCTTCTTTATTCATGCTGTTTTGAAAAACCCCACTTGCTGTTTGGGTTTTCTCCATTGGATTGTGGAAGCTAGCCATGGACAGTAGTTAATTCATTAGGTTACCTAATGCGCCTTACTTGTGTAAGATTAATCACCATTGTACTCTTATTTTGTCCGGTTTCATTCCAAGTGAGACTTAGTCTAGGGTTTATGCTGTTTCCTCTGAATGACATTTCCAAAGATGAAAATGATCTGATTATCATGCATAGTTTTCTGGTTTACAACTGAAACTTTTATTTACTTTAATTTCATTTATAATTTCTTAGTAAAACTTTTTTATTATGTAAAATAACTTTCAGCTCATGCTTAGAAGTCAGGGTATGTTTATTTTGTTTCTATATGTTAACATATGCTTCTAAGAGTTATGTTTCCTGCCAGTCTTTTGTTTCCGAAAACTAAAAGACCAAAACTAAGTTTATATTCAAGCAGCTTCTCTCTTCTTACTCTTGAATTAATTCAGGCAACTTAGCACATGTTTTGTCTCACACAAATTATTTGCAGTTTGTGTTAAATTATTAATAGCTTGTATTTATTTGTTCTTGAGCCAGAGTCTTATAATGAGTTTCTGGTGGTAGCAACTGGCAACCACTGGACCCTACTGAGTCTTTGAATGCATGTGAGTTGCTTTTGATGAACAATATTATATGGAGTAATGTCCTATTGAAAGATGGTTGGATTGTTTTGAGATATTTTCTAAACAAGGGTATTTCTACAAGCTTTCTCTAAGATGCTTACTTTCTCTCTTCTTTTGTAGCTTGTGAAGCCTTTAATTGTGTTTTGTCTCTTGCTTAATCCTTCAGCCTTTTATTCCTGTGAAAGCAAGTATTTGTTTTAGTTTTATAGGAGCCTAACCTCTAGTCACAAATTTTCAGGCTTGGCCCATCTCTATGTACACTATCCCCTCCCTCTCTGCCCCAACATTTTCCCCTTTTGTTTTTCTGTCCTACACTACCACTCCAGTCAATACCTTCTGGTGCTTTTGTGTTCAATCAAAGACATCATTACTCTAATTTCAAAGAACCTGGGGAGAAGTTTTTCTGTAACAGCATCTTTCTTCCTACCCCTTGCTCTGTTTTCGTTTTCTCTCTCACCCATGACA
The DNA here is from genome assembly GCA_013399455.1 of Anthoscopus minutus. Classification (NCBI taxonomy): domain Eukaryota; kingdom Metazoa; phylum Chordata; class Aves; order Passeriformes; family Paridae; genus Anthoscopus; species Anthoscopus minutus. The sequence continues at coordinate 3,852 of VWYI01033707.1, forward strand.
GAGAGAACAGGCTCACCAAAATGGCATGTAGGAGGTAACTCATACCCACTTCAATCAGTTTTCACTACATGTCCAAAATATACTTGATGGACCCTTTCAGGCTCTCTTAATTAAGTTTTCAGTAATTGCAGCTGATTCCAGGGCAAGCAGGTTTCAGGAAAATCCAGAAACGCCAGAGGTTTATGTCCGAAAGGAGACAGAGGAGTCCTGCAACTTCTCTGGAATAGAGGGAGAGTCCCCCGGGGCCCACGCCCGCGGGGTTTTCTTTCTTCCTCTTCCTCTTCCTCTTCCTCTTCCTCTTCCTCTTCCTCTTCCTCTTCCTCTTCCTCTTCCTCTTCCTCTTCCTCTTCCTCTTCCTCTTCCTCTTCCTCTTCCTCTTCCTCTTCCTCTTCCTCTTCCTCTTCCTCTCTCTCGGTTTCGGAGGGCGCAGCCTCCTTTGATGCTGAGATCACGGCCGCACGGTGCCCTCTTCCTTTCCCCGCTGGCCGAGGTACTCAGAAGGCACAGCCTTCCCGAACCCCCTTCCACACATTCCCCCTCTGAACCTTCCATTTTACCCCAAAGCTCAGAAACTCGGCCTTGTGCGGAGCCTGCTCTGTTTCAGGAGCCAGGCTGTCCGGGCTCTGAGCAAACCTGCTGCCCAGAGTTAGGAGAAACACCAGCACCCACTTGAAAGAAACTGACACCCACACCTTCACTCTTCAAATTGATTGTAAAGACATTATTAGCACGCGTCTTTTCTATCACAGGAGATCAAGGTAGAAATGGGATGAGTCTTTGTATTGATTGCAGTGCAGGGAAACCTTTTATTTCTGTATCATCCAGATCAAGTAGGTACAGAACAAAAGTTGTCAAGCAGAATACATCATGTTCCTGCTCTAAGACTGACAAAGAATATGGAGGTAGCTTTAACAAGAACAGGTAATTAACTTTATGAAACACTTTTTTCTAGAGTTAGACTTCAAAGATATTTTTTTTTTCATGATTGTCACCAACAGGTCATGGTACTCTTTAGATTTTATATGGAGCTTATCTATTTGCATGACAATGTATATGGCAGTGTACTTTCTGTAATGTGATTGCAGATTAATTGTTGTTAACAATCTGCTAATGCCAAACAGAAACACCTGCATGAAATTAATCTGTCTGAACTACTCACTCAAGCACTTCTGGGCCTGGGAGAGTTTGGTCTTTTACTCCCAAATAGAGGAACCTGAAATAAAAGAAATTATAGCGCTCTGAGGTATGAACTCTTGCAAACTGTGACTATAAAGGGAGTCTGAGAGAACAAACTTGTGTGTAGGTGTAAGATCACAAGTGAAAGGACTGCTGTCTTTAAGGGTAGTTAAATGCTATTTTTTCTGAGATGAATAAGAAAGGGGAAAAAAAGCCAGCCTTAAGTCCAAAATGATCTCTTATCTTTTATCTGTAAGCTTAAAATTTAGCACAAGAAAAGTTATCTTTTGCTCTCTGTTGCCCATGGTGATGTGTAGGTGTTAGTATACAGAGGAAAGGAAAATGTTGTGCAAAAAATGTTTCATTGCATGTGAGGGACATGGCTGTAATGGCTGATGAAAACCGATTAATGGGAAAATGAGTCAAGTCTAACAGCCTCTATCAGCATATGTATTTTTGAGGGAATAGAGCTCATTGTTCATGCAATGGCTCTTTACAGCATTAAATCTGAGATCTGTTATGCTCTGGAACAGTCTTGCTTGAAAAGGAATGGAGACCCCATTGACCAGACTTTACAATTAACTGCAAGCTGGTGAACGTACATTAGAGTGCAGTAACTCAGAGGTTTACTTGATTGAGAGAGGTGGACACAGCAGATCTCATTCCTTGATCAGCCCAAGCATGTAACTATTTTCTTCAGACTTTCCAAATTAATGTGCCAGCTTCATTTGAAGCACAGTACTAACCCTTAAAGTCTTACAGCTACAGATGTGTACAAGGTCTTATAAATGTCTATACTAATAGTTTAAGAATCTCTGTTTTGAAGTGAAAGTAGCTTTTATTTTGCAAATTTTGCAGTAGTTATTGTACTTTTAAATGCTCACAAGCCTGTCTCCATTGTCACGTGAAATGGCTTATTTCAGACCCAGCCCGGGTTAATCTAGAAAGGGCTAAAATATCATTTTTTGAAATTACTTTGTTTTGTGAAAGAGCAGGCTTATTGTCACAAAACTCCTCTGAATATAAGTAAAACTCACAGAGGCTGAGATCTTTGGCCTTTTTAGTTTTTTTGGGGTTTTTTATTATTTACTATAGTTTTCCTGCATGCCATCAAAGTTTAATGACTGAAGTGCCAGCTTGCAATTTTGTAAATATTCTAAAGCAACTTTCCAAAATACTGCACAGTCAGAAACTGACCAGAAGACATATTGAACTCTTCCAGTCATCCTGGTAATCTGCTACAATGTTCTGATAAAATTCTTTGTGACCAAAGAGAGCTAATTTTACACTCATCTTGATATTTTCCTTGTTTAGCAATGCTGGTCCCACTACTGCTCAAGCTGGTTTGCTGAATTTCTGTGCAGACAAGTGAGACTTGAAAGGAGACCTGGAGCTGGACCTAGACAGAAAATGACAGTCTCTGGAGAGCAGGAATATTGATGAAACCATACCTCAGGCATTTCTAATTGAAGTCAGAAAATTTGAGTCAGTGTAAATAAAAAACTGCTGATAGGCACGAGTGGCTCAGAAAGGCTAGTCAAAGCTCCTGGACAATTAAAGCATTTGAGAATTGAAATACTGGTTCAAGATGCGTGTGGTAATCACGACTTCATTTTTTTCTATTTAATTTATTTTTTAACCTGAATGTATGCTAAGTTAAAGGTCATGAAAAGATTTTTCACCAAACCATACATAGTCTCACTGCTTAGAAAAAAATCTTCTAGGTAACTTAAATGCACTAGTGCAATACCCTGATCTTTTTATATCAGTATTTCTTTAGTACAGGATAAATAAATCCGAGATGCTCAGTTTAGTAAATTCATTTTGTTTCTTAAACAGTGATCATTATTTAAGGTTAACTGTATATGCCAACAATCCAGATGTTTTTAGCAAGTGCTCAATGACATGAGAATAAAGTCTAGACAATTACTTTAAGTCTCTTTTCATTAAAAAACATACTGCACACTTTAATTCTTGCAATCTATCTCTCTAGAGGGAGGAAGGGATATAATGGTCACAGAGAAATGCAAGCAAACATACAAAGAATGTTTATATTAACTCAGGCTGTGTGCTGGAGTATTCTCCTTGCAACAGTAGCTGCTGAAAGACAGAAAGGAGGAGGAAAAAAGTAATTTATCTGCTCTGTTGATGAGAGAGGAAAAAATGTAATTGCCTTTGAAAAGGAGGTGGAAGTGTTGTGGGGGCATGGGTATATATCAGAATATAATAGCTATAGGATTTTGTAATAGTAGGATTTTAGGCTTTGGAATCCGTGGGCATAGGTTTTTGAGATATATATATATATATAATTATTTAATGTTCATGAGTTGAACTTCTAAAACAGCCTTTGTTTTTCATGCTTTCAAACAAGGCTATAAACGTCTTTCTTTTCTTTGAAGGAAGAAATGTACTTATCTTTTATTTCTGACTTTTTATCAAATTGGTTTTTTGCCTCAGATATTAGGGTTGGAAACTGGTCTTTAAATAATAGCATCCAAAGAGCACAAAATCAAGGTGATTATGATTTGTATTTCAGCATTGTAGAATTAATTTGAAATTACAGGTTTGTTGCACTGAATTAGAGTTTTTAGGCATATGGTTGGAATAGGATGGTAAGTCTGTTGGAACTAAAAATACCCACAATGTAAACTACTCAATTTTTCAAAGCAGTTGGTCAGAAAAAAGTAAACTGTCACTGTATTAAAAACCTATCTTTATTTCAGGGCAATAAATAGTGAAATATAATACTTAGTGTGTTTCTCAAATTCTGAGGTACTCACTTGTGCTGCTCACTAGATTAGGGCTGTGAGATTTAAGATCTAGAGGACATGAAGAATCTGCTTGCTGTAGTTTTGCTGTAGTACCTTTTCCCTGGAGGAGAGGTATTGGATGAAGGAGTTGTTACAGCTACTCATATGTCTATTGCAACAGTAAGTGCATAGACCGTGACAGAATATTGTCTACAAAATTCTTGTAACTGTAGAAATCTGCTTACCACTGGTCTTGAATATAAACTTTGCAAATATTTCATAAGTTAGCAGGCAATTAATTTTTCTCCAGATAATACATTCTCTTGTTTACTTTTCCACTTTCACTGTTAGTCTTCTCAAAATCTTAGTGGTCAACAACAGGCTTCACAGCTCCTGGGAGAAAGATCTTTTCCAAAAACTTCAGTATTCGATGAAGTTGTCTGAAGTCCAGCAGGGGCAGTGGGTGCTGGGCTTCCTTAGGAGCAGCTGCCATTGCCCTCTAGCAGAGGCAGGAGAAGCTGCACACTCTTCTTCACAGTCCCTGTAGTTTTGTATAAATTCACAGCACCCATTGATCCTGGCTTTGAGTTAGGTCTGTTCCAAGCCAAGTGTTGGGTGAGAAATTGATGCATACTTTCCTCTGATGATTGTCACTAGGATGCTCACTGGGGGTAATGTGCACTCTGGCAACTGTAACTCTTCAAACTTCATCAGCCAGAGGTGCCTGGTTGTACAGGGTGCCAGCCTTAGCCTGTCTACAGGGGCCTCTCAGCTCATGTTTTACTCCTGCCATGGTCTTGCTAATGTTTTCTCTGTGTGGAAATCATATGCATAAATATGACTATTACTTCATAAAGAAACTAAAAATTAAGAGGAAACAAGGGAACTGGTTGCAAATAGCATATGGATTTTGGGGTTCACTAAATTAAATGATGTCAATATTTTTAAAAAATGAAATAATGCAGAAATAGTTGAGGGACTTTTGGAGGTTTTTTGTGCGGGAGCATGTGTGCTGGGTCAGTACTTTCTCTGTTGAGGGCTTTGCTGAGCAATAAGCTTGTGTGCTTCACTTGTGCTGAATTTCAGGAGTTTTCACAGGAGTGATATTGATAATAACTGACAGGTCATCAAATTCAGCTGAATGAGATGAGGGCCAGAAGAAGAGGGAGCTGAAGTCAAGTTTCTTTATTTTTTCCCCCCTTCAGAGATGGGAGAAGGGAGTGGTATATCTGCCTGGTTTATAAAAACTGCTTTTTTTTAACCATAATGGGGGAACATGAACAAAGATGCATCTAAGACTGAAATAATCAGGAGAGTGATGAGATATTCAAGGTGCAGCCCGTTTTGGGGGGAAAAAACCAAAATCATAAAGCAAAAAAAAAACTCTAGAAGTACATAGAATTTCTTTTCCCTTTTGATTAATGTGAAAGCAATTGGCAGATAGTATGGTTTATAAAATGACATAAGGACAGGTGAGATAGGGCAAAAGTCCTTGCCTGCACCTTTAGGATTATGATGAAGAATATCTGGAAAATACCAACAATTTATTCTTGTACAACATTTAATCTTTCTTTCATCCTCCCCCCCAGATTCTTTAACATGTATTCTGTGTCATGGAAATTAGAATGCAAGTCAGTTTAATTACTTTTGCTGTTCCAGTCCCATGGATTGTAAATATTAGATTATGAATAGATTTAATTACCTCTGGAGCTTTTTTTAATATCCAAGCAATTCTGACTGCACCTAGAAGAAGGTTGTGGAAAAAGCTGTCCACAGTGGACTTTAGTCTAGACATGAGGTCTTCCTTATGAAACCTTAGCTGGCTAGTTAGAACTATAAACATTATATCCCTGATGGAGTTGTTAATCTGAGAGTAGCAAAATTATTCATACAATCTTAGAAAACAAAACATGCCATTAGCTTTGTTAGTACATATGTTCTCTGGGGATATGTTCTCCAAGTAGAAAGTGTCAGTGTAATGCTATACTCCTGTGGCATGCCTGTGGCATTTTGGTCAGTGCATGAGGTGGAAAAGGTTAGTGACAAGTGTTTGACTGAATAGAGCAAAGTCAATATGAAGGCCAGGCAAATCAGGGCTTCTCAGCATGAGGAAATGAGTCCAGGCTACTTATGATAGAAGGCTATGAATCTGTGAGTGGCATACTAAAGTGTGCAGAGCACTCCTCTCTCTGATTTTGCAACTCCTTGCACAGATCATTAAAGATTGGCACAGCATACTTGGGAAACACCACCATTTATTTCCATTGATCTGATGGTTGCCTGTGTGTGTGACCAATGCAGGCAAAACTTTGGCTGGATGCATCTTCAGTCCAAGCTGACATGGCTGCTCATGTCATCCTATGTGGATAAGCATATTTATGTTTGTGGATAAGCCAGAATCCTCTCTAAGATCCACATGTCAAGAAGACAGCAATGTAAGATGTCATGCAGTGTTTGGAAATAGGATGGAGGGTGGAGAAGCAAAATAATTGCAGCAAAGGAAAGACAGTTATATTTTACAAATTCTCCTGTTGGTTCAGTGGACTTTTATATAAATAAATCATTTTACATTTGAGTTATACAGCAATTTAAGATGAAAAAATGAACAAAAGCCCAAGTGGTTATGAGTGATTTGTGAAACAGTGCAGGTCTTCCATCTTCTGAAACCGTGTCCTACATTTCTCTTTCCAGGTACCACAGCCTTCTTCTCATTCTGCGCAGCTTTGCAAATTCACAGGCTGTTAAGACTGCAGGGTTTACTTAACAACAGGAGACTTTTATTCCATGTTTGTACTAAATACTGTGACCACGGTGCTTTTGCATAGTGCCCTGTTACACTGCAGTCCTTTGTGCTAGAGTAGCAGTAACAACTGCCACGGTCAGTGCATCCAGGCTGCTTTGCCAGCTATCCTGTTGTTGGTGTATCTAAAACTACCCAAAGCTCTTCCACTGCATTAAATTACAGTTGGGTAGCTAAAACTTGTGGTGATAGCTCTTTCTGTGATATGAAGCACCAAACGTCATGTAGCTCATTCTTTAGGGAGCTCTATCAAGTGTATTTTGCTGCTCAGACCCATGAACTGGTTCCTTAACAGTCCCTCGTAGTTATAATTTCCTCTAGTAATCCCAGACCTGCTTCTGAGGAATAGTTTATTTTTGCTTTTGTGTTTCTGAAGGACTCTCAGTCTTCAGTCTCCTGAAAAAATCTGAAGTGTCATCTGCTGCAAAAAGCTGAAATTATGGATGACAAGAGAGCAGTGTTTGCATCCTGAACCTGATGCAGAGGGTCTGAAATACCTGTGGGAAAGCAATGCCAATATGAATGTTTTCATATTTCATGCAAGAATTACAGCTAGGGCTTCTACTTACCGCAGCAGAACACTGAGGTTCATGAATCGATGCAGGTCAACTATTTAGGCAATATATGCTAAATCTGTTATGGTTCTTGGACTGAGAACTCTAAACTCATTTCATAAATGAAAGGTTTTGGCAGAGAAATTCTCACTAATGGAGGGAATTTCAAGCATCTTCATAAATGCAGTGCTGGATGTCTGCCTCCACTGACATTCTAATTTTTTCTTTTCCTGCCAGAAATCTTTTCTTTTCTAAAAATATTTACTTGACTCTGCATATTGCTGCCTAATCTAAAGATGGATAATATAGTGCTGATTTTAAAATCTCAACTGGTTCAGGATATAAGAATGGCTTTTCAAACATTGCTAAAATAATCTGTTTGGAACAAATTTTCTAACTGAATGTGCTCTTGTCTGTAGTGTGGTTTCTACACTACCAACCCCCCACTCCCTCCCTCTATAACCACTGCTGCCATCCTAATCTTCTAGACCATTTAGTACCCTCCTCTTATCCTAAGTAAAATACAATTGCTGGCTCTGATATTCATTAGGTGATAATCCAGATTAATTCAGACTTTGATGTAGAAACAAGCCCTATTTCAGCTGCCAAGAAATCCAGATCACCCCATGGAAAATACACACACACATGCACGTACACACACACACACACGCAGGCAGTATGTAGAATGCCTTAAAGAAACTGTAGCTAACCACCTTATTAGTATTCCTCCCTCCTCTCTGTTTCACTTGCAGCAACAGAGGGCTGAGCAAAATGCAGTAGAACAGGGACAGAGACAGAGCTGGCAATCATCTCGGTGCAGGCTGCTGAATGTAGGGGGTGGGGGGGATGCAGCAAAGCAAGATTAATAACCTTGCCATAATCCTGTGCACCCTGGAAGGAGATACCTCCGGTGACTGAGCGGTTCTTGTCTTGATTAATTGGACTGAGCGAATGAGTGGCTGGCAATCCACCTGGTTTGGAGGCGACCCCCTGGTTTTGCTGCTCTCTGAATCCTCTACCCATCTGGGAAGGTAACAGTGAGACGTACCATCTGCAGCACACACAGCAGCTATTGGAGGCTACTACTGACAGTTTGCACTACAGTTTTTTGGTGAGGAAGAAGCCAGGTATATTGTACAGTAGGATATTTCTGCGCTCACGCTACTGAATTTCACAATCTGGTCTTTCAGTAACCCTCTACACTCCCTTTCCAATTGCCTTTGAGTTCTGGGCTTACTTTTGGCATAGTCTCCTGGACACATTTTGCTGGGGATGGAAGAGCAGTAAATGGAACCTCTGAAAACTAATTGTTTTGTTTCTGTGTGACTCAAAGGAAAAAAGCTAAAAGAATCACATACACTTGGAGGAATTTAAATTTCTGAGAAGTTTAAAGAGGGACTGTACTCTTTAAGGTAAGTCCAGGGGATTGTCTACCCCTTCTGTTTCCTCGTTTGTTTCCTGCTTGCTTGCTTAAAGTAGGGGAAAAAGGTGAAAACATTAGTACCGGATGCATAGGGAGTGTGGTGTTTGTAAAGTCTGTGCTTGTAATTTGCATCCTCTTTTTACTTCCTTTTCTGTTTCCCCCCTCCCTCCTTCCCCTGCCATTTGCACAGTAAAAATGCTTGCAAAATAATATTCTATAGGGCTCCTGGAAAATGTTAGTTAAATAGCACTATAAAGCTCCTTTTATTTCAAAGTTATTAGAATTTCTAGGAAGAGAAATCTTTTTATTAAACAACCTAAAATATTTGGGAAGTATCTCGAATGGGCAAAAAATATAGATCATACAGTATCTTCAATAGAAGCCTCCATATTTTCATAAATCCTGTCTAGTTTTTTTCTCTGCATTTCAGTCAGCTCTGGAATGATGAATATGTAAGTACAAAGCTGTTTCTGCTGCTGTTAGCCAAACGAGAAGGTAGCAGAATAGAAATTTGTGGATTTGTGCATCCACTTACATGAAGTTCATCTGTTTGCTTCTCATTAACCTTTTGAATGCTGTTTTCCTTTTTTTGTTTGTTTGGTTTTTGCCTTTTTTTTTTTTTTTTTTGGCTACAGAGTTTATGCAGTCCATAGGACCAAACAGTAATAACTCTTATAGTATAAAGTGCCAATCACAAATGTGTTCTTGTGGTTCATTAATTTTTGGGATGGGGGTGCGACTATTCACACAGGTGACCAAAGTAAATGCTTCATCCAGCATGGTTCATGACACTCCAGAATTTCTGGAGATCAGTTGTATTGCTCTCAGTATTTAAACCTGGCACTTTTCCTCCCCCCTGCATCCCCTTCCACCAATGCAGTTTCTACTGTAACAGCATGACTGCTGTAGCCTTTCCCATCATTCCATTAAATAATAGAAATAAAATACCATTGCACTGCAATAGAATCAGAGCTCTTCTAGTTGAGCTTTTTTTTATTGCTGCACTGATAGTACTTAGCATTCCCAAGGAAGTAAGCAAACCATCTGTAAATACATTTCAAAGATGCTTTGTTCTCCAAGTACAATTGCTAGGTACTCATGCCTTTTCAATTATATGAATATGAATGACTAATATTGAAGAATATGGCATCTCTTTGAACTACTGCATAGCTGGATATGTACTGTAAAAAGACAGGGACAAAATAATTCTACTGAATAATCTGATGCTCAGGGGTTTCTATATGTATATATACAAATGTAATGTATGCAAAGAAAAGGGGAATTACATCAGATTTTTAAATACAAGGGCAGATCAAATAGGATGATCTATTTGGTACAAAAAAGTATAATGACCCTTGTAATAGATCCTGTGTTGTAAAGCTAAAAACCTAATGAAAAGGCTCTGCTTCAGAGTAATCAAATCACTTTATATTATTGCATCCTGTCAGTCAGTCCCTCTATTTCCCACTGGTTTTGAATAATAGCTTTAAAGATGGATTAAGGAAGAAAAGAGAACTGGTTATAGGTGTGTTTCCCCTCATTTTCTGGAAGTGATGCTTCTGGGTTGCATGTGCATTTACTGTATATGATTATGACAACCAGATCTCTTTCTGGGCAAGATGCAGTTTGCCATAGTTTTCCCTTGTACTTTCCTCAAGCCCCAATTGCGTGTTGCACAGGACTCTTATTTTAGCAGATAATGAGCTGTGTTTTCTTTTAACTATGGGGAACTCTGTGTAATGAGGACTAAAAAAGAAATAAAATGTGTATGAGAAGACAACTCATTATTTTTAGAGCCTTACCTTGTTTTTAGAATTGAAGTATTGAATGAGACTACCAAAGCAGAGATGTTGACTGGATGAAAGCAGGGGAGAAATGTTCTGCCTGGAGAAAAAACTTTCATGTTCTGGTGAAAAGACAACACATTTTTCTTCACTTCCATTTCTAAATATTCTGATGTATGGAACAAAATTTAGTAGTATTGCCTTAAACTGAATGGAAGAGCAGTCACCTGTATGCTGGGAAAAAAAGTATGTCATCACTCTTTATGGTGTCCAGCTGTTATTAATCATCTAAATTTTACGCAGCCAAGCTTTTTCATCTCCTTATATTGCAGACTAAAGCAAATGGTGGTTATTTGGTATTTAAATAGGCTCACTGAAGAGGAAACCTTGTGCTTCTCTTCCCATGTTCCCCTAATTGTGTGGTTTAGTGGATTTTCTCTAGAACTTTTCTGGAATTTTGTTTCTGATTTTTTAATTATACTGTCATACTTGCTGCTTTTGGGGTTATTTTTGTAACTCTTATACATGATATTGTATGTAACATCACAAGATCACAAGATCAATTTTATTTCCTAGTACTATTGTTCTTATGGTAAGAGTGGAAATGAATAATGCTTAGTTTTAGCAGGTTTTATGTGGGAACAGGCTTTAGTACCAGTTGGACCGTGTGTGGGTTTTTGTTTTTAAAAAAAACTCAAACTAGTACTTAATCTGTAAAAGGAATATTGTTTCATTTTAGTGATCCTTGAATTTCAATTGCATTATCATACTGTAATGCCCCTATGCCTTCAGTCTCATCTAATATGTAAAATGTTTTCTCCTCTGTGCTCTTTGGCTGCCAATGTGAGCTCAATCCACTATGCTTTGTGCATCTTGCTGGACTCTGATAGAAAGGCCTGCACAGGTCTTGCAGAGTTAAGTGTGTGTTACAGGCGAAGTGTCTCAGTAGGAATATGGGTACAACAAGGTTCTCATGAGCTGAATTGTGTAAATGTTGTTTTAAGAATAAGTGGAAGATAACTGAAATTTCTTTTTCACTTAGTTCCAGTTAATTGAGCAGCTTCCTGTTCTTGTTGCTGAAGTCAGCCAGCCAGGCACTAACCTTCTCCAGCACATGTTTCTGTGTTTCTAAAACCCAGGCTACTTTACACATGAATTCTTTCTTTCTTCTAAAACAAGCTGGGCTGACAACTGGTAAGGTAATCTTGAAGCAGTGCAGTCGCATAGAAGTGAGGAGAGGATGGGAGATGAGGCGTACCAGCAATTCCAGGCTTAAACCAGGAGAACGAGTTCTGTGGGATGGCAGAATATGACATTTTGATTGCTGACTCATTGTGTGGGTCAGCAATATTATCTTACACTAATGTGATGACACTGCCCTGGTTTGAAATGAGGCAGGAAAGAGTTTATCAGGAATACATTGCTTGTGAATATGTACTATTTCGACAAATGGTCTGATCACTGGAAATTCATGCAGATGGGCTTACAGTTCTTAACTCTTTTAAAGAATTAGTAGTAAGTAAAATTTGCTTTTTGCCACTTGAAGAAAAATGAAGTTACAGATACATCCTTTGAATTGACAAGTTAGATGAATGACATCCCATATCCCCTCCCCCTGCCCTTCCCCTTTCTGTGTTACTCTCCTTCTGATTTCTTTTCATTCTACGTCAAGAGATAAAGTTGAGGAGTGCAGGAGACCCTAAAATTCCTTTCCCTGGGCTGGCAAGCAAAAGTGATAGGTAGTGTACTGCTTAAGAGTCTAGAATCTAAACACAGTTAATTTTACTTTCTAGAACAAATTTCAGTATTCCTAGCTGTAAGTGTGAAAGTCAAGTTTAATTTCATAACTTGTCAAAAAGACAGCTAGTTGGGTTGTTTAGGGATGACATCCATTGTGGAGGTGTTTATTGTGTTTTCACAGATTCAGGTAGCTAAGAAGGCATCCTTTAATAGTAAGAGTTAATGCAGAAGTTCATTTACTTTTGAGTTCCACGGCAAAAAATTGAAAAACGAGAGAATGTATTTATTTAGATATTGTATCTTTCAGGAGTGGTCAAAAAGAGTAGTGTGGAGAACATGATATATATAAGTGTGCATCTGCTTCTAGAGGCTGTTACTTCTCAGATTGCTTCTAGAGGCTGTTACTTCTCAGATTGCTTCTAGAGGCTGTTACTTCTCAGATTGCTAAGATAGTGATGGTGAAATTATCAAAGTGCAGATGATATGACCCAGCGGTATGCTGAGTTTTCTACAGCCATTTCATACTGCTAAGGAGGAAATGTAGTGTTTCGGTGTTCTCACAATCTGCAAGATGCTTCTGTGTAAGAGCTCTTGCTGCCAAACTTAGAGTGGTTACATAAGGCAGAATCCTATTGATCCTGGGGGAGGATGGTGGGCAGAGATTGCTTCAGAAACTGGAGACGTTCTCAGAACAGATACTGCAGAAGCAGAACTGTAACAAGAAATCTAGGTCTCTTCCCAGTGTGTATTGATGAAACTTTTTACACAGACAATTGTTTTGTAATTTCCTGAAATTTCTTTACTCAACTGGCTATCGGTGACAAGTATTCTTTGTATTCTGTGCCTTGCAGAGGCAAGCAGAAAGGTGTAAAATAAAAACATGCTTAAATGAAGCTCATAACTGCAGACTTGGGGTGCTTCCTCTTCCTGTGTTTTTCACACATCTTTGAGCTTGCAACCCATGGCCAGCAGATTTTATCATGAGGCCCATTCTAACCTCTGGTAATTTTAGGTGTTGTTTTGGTAGATTAAATTTATGTCAAGGACCCATGAAGTCCAGCATGTACTAGTAACTACAGAGTAAGTTCCTGTCCTGTTATCTGTCCTGATTGCAAGAGTAAGAACAGACTTATATCAGTTTCTGTTTAGCTTCTCTGAAACAGCTGATTTGGTATAAAGGAAAGGTGACAAATGGGGTGGGAGGGCAGTAACTCTTTTTTGGAAATGTTTGATGAATTTCATTTAACTTCCTGTGGGAGCAATAGAGGCCCTCTCCTCTCTCTTGTTTAGTTGTAGGAGAAAATACAGCATGGGGCTATCAAGCAATGGGCACAATTTTTGTAGAGTCTTTGCCTGCTTTTTGAAATTTGTTCACCAGTGTATAAACTTTACTGTCTTTTCTGGCATCCCTACAATAAATGGGCAAATGAGAAAGAAAAGCAATGCTTCTATACTAGTTGTGGTGCATCACTAGCTTATTAAACACATTATAGACATCATTTTGGTATGATTATGTAAATCTAGGGATGGCATCTCTTCATCCATGTGAGCTCTCCCTCACCATTTACTGTTCATCAGTTAAACATTCTTGAAAGCAGCATTAGTAGTTACTAGTTGAAGGGACAAAGTGAAGGTGAATATTCTGAAGGTTAGGTCTTCCTACAGAGATTTTCACATTGGGGCTGCATTAGTTTCAAATTTTTCATTTTCTCTGCAGCCACTCATGATAAGGGTGCATTTAATGTAAACCTATAAATCTTCATGACACCCTTGGTTATTTCAGGAAATAAATTATGCACTTTGAAACTAAATGATCTACCTACTTAAAACCTGCAAGAGTAGCTGCCTTCTGGAAAACAGACTTAAGGTTTGGATTTATCTAGGAAATTTGAGCTACAGTTCCTTAAATAAAGGAATATATATTAAGTAAAAATAAAACTCAAGTCAGAACAGAACTTCATGGAAGTGCTGCCCACCAAAGGCTCTTCAGTTATTGTATTGCAATTGGGTTTTAAATATTAAGGTCATGTTCTTTATTATTCAGATATACAATCATTCCTATCATTAACTAAAAATAGTTATGGTTAGGATCAATTGGATTCAGAAAGCCTGAAGCAAACTGAGGCGTGCAGAAGAGGTAATTTACTATGTAGATATGCAACAGCCTAAGTATCCAGAAATAGGTTCAAATAAGTGACCAATACATTGAAAACTGGTATTGTGTAATAGAACTGAATGAGTAGGTATATTCATTACTGGAAAAGAAAATGTGATTTCTGGAGATGATGACCTCTACCTCAGAATATTTGACAATGGCAGTTTTTATGTAATCAGCCATATCTTCCATGAAGAATATACACTAGATGTTTGTAAGCTTTGACCCTCTTCAGCAATTAACAAATTATGACTAGCTTTATATTATCACCTCTAAAATATGCAGAGGAATGTGGCTGAGTTAATGTATGGCTAGATTAATGTAACCAGTGTCATCAGGAAGAAAACATATTTCTTCATGTTTCATATCACGCCTGTTCCACCTGTTTTTTTGCCTCTGAAATTTTCAGGGGATGCTCGCTGTGGAGTGTGCTCTGTGTATGGTAGCGTTGCTCAGAGGCACTTATTTTCCAGTGACCTGCAGGAGAATGTCTGTGTTCTTTTCTGGAGAGCAAAGTGGCCTCGGGGAGCAAGGATTGCACTGGTCCTCCCTGGCTCTGTCCTGCCCTGCAACTACCTTGTGATTTAGATGAGTGGTAAGGGAGAGAGAGAATAGACTGACTGTAAGCTTTCCTTTTCCTCCTTTGTCATTGATATTCAAGGCTTGCTGCAGTAACCCGATGCCCTCCTTTTTCAGAAGTCACAATCCTTTCAGACCACAAAAGATCTCTTCAGACTGGGATTCCCCTGACAATCAGCTTTATAGTTTAAGCAGCTTTATGCAATACTGACAACAGTGACAGTTGAGAGAGGTAACTAGGAGACTTCTTGTATTATAAATGCTTGGCTTGGGAGTGTGTGCTTAAGGGTCTTAAACTGCCTAAAAGAGTCTCTTAATCTGCCTTAATTCTTCTTATTATATTCTTTTTCTGAAGTAGGTGGAGATGCACAGTCTTTCTTTTCATTTAGATGAATAGAGAAGTTCCACACCTGTCTCATTGACATTATATTTTTTATATATGATTTGTATGTTCTACTAGACATGCATGTTTACAGAATGTAGAGAGAAAAGAAAATTAGTGAAATGTCTGCAAAAAATCTTATTTTTATGTAATGTATTTTACTCTTTGAAATCAAAGCTTTGCTTTGAATCATGAACATTTCAGTGTTTTTTCCATCTGGAATATAGTGAAAGATTCTGAGGTCTAGCACTGAAGAGTAACTTACTTCCTTATCTCTTATCTCTCTGTGACATAAACTTCTTTGTCTCTGTCTAGGAATGAGCCAACTTGAAATTTTTATGTTGGTATCAGCAGGAAACAAGTTTCTCCCAAACCACCATTTTCTTTGCACTTTTGCATATGGAAAAGGAAACTGTAGGAAAACACTGGACACCCTCTAAAGTCTTGAGGATACAGAGGAAGTAGAGATTGATAAAGTTACTGCTCTGATATTCATAAATGTTTACTTTGCTGGCAGAAGTGAATTTTATTATTATTGAGGGACAAGAAAAGTCATGACTTGCCAAAATGTACTTTCTAAATCTATGAATATTTAGAAAAATAGCATTCATTTCTAAATGTACCATGAGTAATTATTTCCTAAGGTTATTTTGTCCTAGTTTAATGTCTATTATACAGTGAGACTGCTCTCTTTTTAAAGCAGAAACTATGTCTGAGCTTTTAACACTTAAATTCTTTTACTTCTGAATGTAGCTGATGGTTGTCTTTCTTTCCATGTTGTTTTGCTGTCATTGGTGTACTAGAAGACTGCTTGCATGACCTTGTCCAGGCCCTTGGGCAGGGGAAATGAGTAGGTACTTTGATAAGGATATTAGTTTATGAGACCTCCAGTTGTTCTACACATTATTGTCTAAATAGTACTTTTCAAATGTAGGTGCATTTCTGAAGTCACTTCAGGCAGAGGTGTATTTAATTATTTAAGCCTGGAGGTGAACACTACAAGAAGCAGTGGAGAAAAGGTCACTGGAGCAAGAGCATGTCTTGTACAAAAGGCCCTGATGTTCCATTTGATTTTAGTACAATAATACAGACACTAGAAAACATTAGAATTTAAGGTTACATGGCCTTTTTACCATTGTTAGTAATGGGACTAGTAATTGCTTTTGTTAGTGTAATACTGTTTGAATTTTTAATATTACAAAGAAAAAGATGCTTTAATTGTTGCTTTTTCTGAAAAAAGCTCCTACACTAAAAATGTTTTGAGCAAGACTACTAGTGTAATACTGCAGTGGTTTGTTTTATTTTAACATCACATCTTAAAAGCTGCTATTTGAGCTGTTGGGATTTTTTTCTAGCTCTCTAGAATCTCAATTTTATTTCTATGATTTGATATGATTATTGAGAAGGTGTGGGTGATATGAGATGAAACTAATGTGTTTTGTCCTTGCTTTTGTCCCAGATTGGAAGTCTGTTGGATTCTGTTGTTTTAGTAGACAAAAGAAAAGAATGCACCTCAATTGTCTCATTGTCCTATCAATTAGATATGATAATCCCCAACAATGTTGGAAAAATGCACTGCCTTTAAATCTAGGCTATTGGTCTGGCCCTTTTGGAGGAAGCAGGCTCTTTCTTTTTGCCTGTTGACATTAACCAAGTTCAGGTAGTTATGGTCAGAAGGAATAGTCTTATTTGATCTACCATAGGTGTATGCAGCTACTTTGTGATCTGTCTTACTTGCTTTAACTTTCTCTTGAGCAGTTCTCCTGTAAAGAGTGTATAAATTTATGTACTGTATAGACTCCTAAAACTGTTATTGAGTGGTTCCATTATGCTGGTAATTTGCTCCCCCAGTGCATGGCTACTACCCCTCGGGACAAAAATGAGAAGCTTCCCTGCCACCACCTTATGTCCTGTCACTTGTGCTATTTCTGATTTACTTGCTTTCTCTGCATTACAGTAACAAATATCTTTAATGGTATTTCATTATACGTATCATGCCCCAAGTCTGATCAAATGAGGAAATGCTTCTACTTGCTTGGGCTTTCAATTTCTACTTCCAGGCACTCGGCAAGCAGTAATTTTTTTGAATTTGTTGTTGAATAGCTGACAAAATGCAGTCATTTTGTGAGAAAGCAATACTTCCCTTTAGAGATCATACTATTTAAATTGGCAGAAGTGGAACAAAACAGGATGCCTGAGCAATGTGTTGTTACAAGGTTCAGGACTGTGGTTCAAATATTTGGTCTTTTGCTACCTGTGACCTTTAGTGCCAAAATTATTCTATTAAGCTGCTCACCTCCAGGCAGGAGTAAGAATCAGTATACCAGCGTTGCCTTGCTGCTGCCTTTTGCATTGGCTAAGTAGGTTTAAAGCTTCACTGCAGTAGCGCAGGACAGATGGAAAAACGGATCAGGTTGGAGATGCCTGCATCTGAACTACCTGCAACAAGCATTGGATGAGGGTGATAAAAGCGGATCACCTTGTCAGGATAGTGGGCAGCTTTTGTGTCATTAGAAAGGTTAGTTTTGGCTTTGTTTGTAAATAATGCCTTAGTCAATTCATTCTTGTTCTTTCCTCGCTTGTATGCCCTTTGCTGGTAAGGATGGGGATGAAATATGCGAGGAACTTCTGACTCATTCCCTTCTACACCTGCTCAAGAATAATTTGAGAAGGATTAAGCAAAAGTTGAGTCACTAAATCAACTATGAACTTCTGACTTGCTGTATTGGAGGCTGTGTCTCACTTTCCATTGTTTTGCATAGCCCCCGTTCACAGTGGGTGTGAAGATCCAGCCACAGTCTGTACAGCAGCTTATGCTAATACATCATGTTACAAATCCTGCTCTGGAATTGCAGGGTTGATTCTGTTTCCCCCAAAGGTACAAACAACAAAGTAAGACTGAGATCAGTTCAAATAATAGAGATGAATATTACAAAACCCATACAGGTGTTGAACTGCTTTAATTGCTGTGTAGCCACATAGGGAAACTTGAGGACAGATACAGCCCTGAGGACATGGACTGGTAGAACTCAGAATAGCTAGACCATGCAGCAGCTCCAGGGCTTAGAGATCCTACAGCAGCCAGCTGTTCCCAGCAAAGGTTCTGGTGTTTGGTAAAATAACACCTAGAGCAAGAGTTTTAAAAAAGCTAAAATTATGGTGCCTTGAACTTTAGAGTCACAAATTTAGAGGAATCTTTGCCCCATGAAGATGATCCATATGGTGTTTAATGAATATGGAGCTTATATGCTTCCATCAAAAAGTATTATGACTGTGGTGATTACTTGTAAATTTATGGAATATAATAAAGCATTAATACAGTGTATTCCTGTTGATTTTTCCAATAGCATTTAATATTTGGGGTGTTATCGTCTATTGAATATGATTTGTCGATCCAAAAATAGAAAATTATTATTAAAAAGCAGGTTTTTACCCTCACCCACCTTTATATGTGTTCCTTTACAGAGCAAATATATTTAAATTTAGGCTCTTATTTACAGTTGAAGCACAGAACAACACTAACATTTTACCCCTTCACATCTGTTGCAGTACAGAGGATTTGTTTAAAATGGTTCATAAAGATGATGACTTTGAGTTCTGATTTAGGAAATTAATGCATTAATTAATTAATGTGGGGTTTAAATGTTCAGTTCTTGGATATGACAGACAAAATTTAAGCAATACGTTTATATTCATTACTATGTATGTATAACCTTTCCCTAGAAAGCTTAAAAATCATTTAAAATTCCAGATCTGAATAAGAAAAAGCACTGAGTTCTTCAAGACAGTCCCTACTATCCTCTGCAGAAATACAACTATGATTTCAATAATAGAATTAGTAACACTTTGGTCTTGTTATGGTGTTCTGTCACTGTCAGTATGAGGTTGTGTCTACATCAAAATACTTTCTTTCTTTTATAACTTGAGTTTGCCTTTTGACTTCAAATCTTCAGAAATACTGATACCCCTTTTGTCTCTGCTGCCTTCATTGTTCTTAACACTGCATGACAAACATTTTCAGACTTTGAGAGAATAACACAGTATTTATTTAGAAATCTATTCCTGTTCTCATGTATACAGCTAGAAATAGTGTGCATGCGAGCATAAACACTCATCTATTATTTCAGAAGTTTCAAGTGCTTCTGTCACAATCACTTCTGCTACAACGGAAGCTGATTTTCTGTCCAAAACATCTTGTACTTGTGAGATGAACAGCTATCAGAAAACTTTCGGATGACGATTTTGTTTTCAGTTTAGCCTGTGGAAAGAAGATTAGGTTTCAGCTGATGTTGGAACCAGTGTCTCCCTGCCTTGTCTCCAACATTAGTTGAGTTTTGACTATGAGTATAAATAGCCATTTGCCTCCTCTCCCATAGAAGCTTCCTCCATTAAGCTTCCTCTGCAAGTCTTTAGAAAGACTGGAGCCCAGCATCAAAAGACCATTTAAGTGAGCCCTATCTCTACTTTAAATCTTTTCATCTCTTCTTTGCTGTTTTTTTCCGGACTCCTTACTCAGTTTTGCCATGATTGAAAGGTTAAAATCTTTGTTTTCTTGGTGATCTGGAGCCTCTTAAAGACGCGCTTCTTCTAAATTCAGTGTATGGTGGCGCAGCACAAGCCTCGGGAACAGTCACCAGCAGGGCTCGTGGAGCGTCAGTCCAGCTGCTTTTCCTGCCTAATTGTCTGGGAAGGGGAAAAGTGGAGTGAGGAGGCAGCCGGGCTGACCGCGTTAAAGCACTGTGCTGCTAAGAGAACAAGCGGAGGTGGTGCTAACAACTCATTAGTTCATTAGCTGCGGGTGTTGTTGTGGCTTAACATGCTTATTGCAAACATGAAAATCCAATAAAAATTAGGTGAAATGACATTATTACCTCTCCCAATCTCCCCCCTCCCTTTTCTCATAACAGTAACTTCTCTGATACTCGTACATAATTTATTTGTTAGCTGCTTTGATCTGAAAGCTAGCTAAAGCTCAGGGCATTAAATACTGTTAAGAGATGTTGGTGAAAGTAACTTTGCTGAATCTCCATTGAGTAGGGAAGGAATTGAGCAACAGGACAATAACCTAAGTGTACTTCAGATGATGATCTGTTAAAAAATAAAGGCCTTAATGTTTAGAGAAAGAAATGGGCAACTTTTGTTTGTTTGTTGTTTTGATCAACCCCTGTGATCCTTTTGGTTTTTTTGCACAGAACTGGACTGGTTAATGTGATGACTAGTCATTCAGACCTGTCAGGGAAGCTGAGGTTGTTGTTTAAGGTTCTTTGTTTGATGAAGGAGGCTAAAACAATCTTGTAACTTCAATGCGTAACGGTTGTTTGCACCTTGGAACAATGAAAATTTTAACCCATTTCTTTCCTAGATGGAAGACCACTAATGTTCCATACCTATCTCTGTTATGTTTTAAAATTTTTATTTCTTTGGCACAGAGTTCTTTGTCCAGGTTGGATTTGGTTAGTGTCAGGTGTCAGAAAGTAAATGAGAGTACTTTGGATTTATAAACTACTTGTTTTGTACCTAAATGAACAATTTTCTTTTCCTTTGAATAAGGGAGACTCTATGGCAACTTAGGTGCTAGAATAGCTGGCAGGGTTATCAGAGTAAAATTCCATTCAGACAAATATAAAGTTTTCAGAACTCTTGTTTCTTCATCCATATAGATTTAGGTGTGCATAATAACATTACTTTTACCTTCGTCAGCTTTTAAGTCAAAAGGTCCTGGATTTGGAAGACCTGAAATCTTCAGTTCTACCCTAGATGAAAGAGTTTCAGCAAAGTGCTATGGCCAAGGGCTAAAACTTGCGCAAAGCCCAAAGCTGCAAAATACTGAAGTTTCCTTTAATTGTCACAATTTGAAACTGGCCCAAATAGAAGTTCCGACTACAAAAATTAAAGCTATGACTGTCAGAAAACCATGAGCATTTTCTAGTCTCTGTCCAGACTCTAATGATTTGGAAAGTGATCACATATCTGTAGTGAGCCTCACTATCAGTATAACAGAGTGTGTGACTGCATTCAAATAAGTTATTTCAATTTTTCTGTTAATCCACTTGACTCTTGTAGTACAATACCTTATCCTCGCTTGCCGTGTAAAGAAAGTGTTGCAGTATGAAATTCAGTGGTTTTATTTACGGTTGGGCTAAGTGATTTCATAAGTCATTAATATTTATAAATCCATCAGTGGGAAAAAAATCTTGCAATTCTACTTGTTGTAAGTGTGTAAGCATGATTAATTTTAGATTCAACCTGGAAATACAAAGTGACTTTTTTTTCCTCCCCATTAAAAAAAAAACTGCATCTGTTAAATGGAAGCATCCATGAAGTTTTGTAAGCTTGGAGAGAGGAGCAGTTCTTGAAGTCCTGCTATTTTGAAAAGCATTGTGGAAGTAGGGTTATTCTTCTTCTATGTTTCTTTGAATCGTCAAAGTTTCTTTGAGAAACAGCCTTTGCTTTTCTAAAAATGTTGCCCCTTGTGGCAGCTTATTAAATGGCAGTTGATGCTAGGACTTTGTTTATATGCGGGAGGCTATGGCACAAATCAAACACATGTAGAGGATTGTAATATATATGTTACTGGAAATAAGCTACATTCGCATGATGGAAATTATTCTAATATGCACATGGGAACTGAGGTGCTCATAGTAAGGCATGCTAGAGATTTATCTCTTTAAAGCACTTTATAACCATTTAAAAATGTTTCAGCATACTTTTGTTTAAAAAAAAAAAAACAAAAAACAAAAAACCAAACAACCCAAACCAAGCAGAAAATGATACTGAAATATTGATAATTTTTGGGTGTTTGTGTTGGGGTAGCATTTTAAGAGCATCTTGCTGCTTAGCTGAGGCTTACTCATTCATTCTGTTTTCATATGGGTCAACATATTGGGGCATTCTGTTGGTGGAAGTCCAGTGCAACATTGGGTATTCCAAGATATTATAAATATTCCTTCAGAAAAATCCACCTGCACATTGAAATTGTGCAAATACCATGCAATTATAGTGAAATGTAGCATGGTACATTCTGTGCTACAACTTAAGGTATTTATCTTTTTGTTTAGGATATTAAAGAATGAATGAACAGTTTAACACATGGCAAGCCACTTCCAAATAAGTCTTCAAAGGACTAGAACAAAAGTGTGACGAAAGAAAAAATTTAAAAATCACTCTTTCCTTGGCTGCTTCTTTTATCTATGAAGAGTAATACCCGTTTCCAAAAGAAACAGTTTTCTGCACTGTAAATGATTCTTTCTTCTGCTTAGAATCAGACATTTATTAATAGTTTGTATAGTTGTCAATAATTTTAGAATTCCTTTGAAAAGAGTTATTTGCTTCCACTTCTGTCTCACTTTCTCTTCTTATCTGTGTAAACTTTGTCCTTTTCTGGGAAGAAAGACACTTTTCTTTCCCTCTGGAAATCTCACTTGACATTTAGCAAGGGATGTTTGTAAGAATGTCAGATTGATGAGGACTCTTTGCTGAAGTCTCACTATGTTCATTCAGCGGAACAACATCGCTTGTTAACAGCTATAATTATTATGAACAGGTTTAAAAGGACAAACCTATTGCTGTACTTCGGCAAGATGTTTTTGAGCTACTGGTTACTGAAAAGTAATACTTGGTACATTATGCTGCTTTTTATCATCAAAGTGCTTATGGATATTAACTAATTAAGTGTATCAGAGGCTATCTGTAGGTCCTTGGTTGAGGGGAAGTAAATAACAGCTTATATTGTGCAATTTGTGGATGTTTGGGTTCATAATGGCAAGCAAGAAATGGAGACATGGCCCTCGTATCTGAGGTGTAACTCTTTTGCTGAAGTTTTGTCAGGGACTTTGAGATTTGGCATCACATTTCCATATAACCCGTGTCAATTCAGTAATCATCAATGAATCATTGAGGTTGGGAAAAACCATGGCTATCATTGAGTCAAAACATATAAAGCTTCTCCTTGGTAAGACAAGACAGCTCAAATCAACCTGGAAATCAAGGTGAGGCAGCACAGATCACCTCATTGAAGGTGCTGGAAGCTGCTACAAGCAAGAACTTCCTGAAACCTTGGGAAAACAAAATCAGTTTTAAACTTACCGATGTGCAGTATTTGCAATACAAGCAACAAAACCCACAATTTTATTACTGAATCTTATAGTCCTTTAGTTTTTCACCTGAGACTTCTTTCATCACACAAGTTGCTAGTGAGGGTTATTCTGCAAAGAAAAATGAAACAAAGCATTGCAAAGAAAAATGAAACAATACAGCTTACTTGGACTTAACACAATTGTCATGTATCTTCTAATGTTTCTTAGCTAGCCAAGCATAGGTTGTGTAATAAGCAAGAGATTCCTGTCCTACATTGAGTATATTGTACTTTGTTATGCAGACAGCTCTGGGCAGATAAGTAATCAGAAGTACTTCAGCCCAGGTTCTAGTCACTATTTGTGCTAATTGATAAAAGGTAGTAGAGCATAGTAGCCTAAATGGTAGTTGGGTTATGTGTTAGGAAAAGAAAGCACACGTTTTGCCAACTGACTCTTGAATGTATGTGGCAGAATGAGACAATATCTTACCTATGTATTTCATGTGTATCACATAGGAAACTAGAAATCATGTAGCTAAAGAGATACTGGAAACATAAAGCTCTTTTCTTAAAGTTTTTGAAAGGACATTGTATTTGTGGAAGTATCTTTGTATGGGTCATCCTGCTAGTGTGAGGTAGAAAGGAATATCTACATAAATTTCTCTTACAGTTTGGAGGAAGGTGATAGCAAGTTAATTTCAATACATTAATTTCAAAGCATCATAAACCATGTGAATTGCTGTTTGGATATTTATATAAATCATTGCAAAGAATTATAAAATTATGCTTAGCTGATTATTATTCTTAATTAACTGAAATATGCTTCAACCAGCTGTACTGAGCTTGAAACCATGTGACATATTTGAGCCTTTTAGATTTGAGAGCAGTTATCAAGAGATCTCAAAAATTGATTTTCTTAGATCTTATGTGTTCCTCTTGCATAAGCAAGCAGAATTCACTTTGAAAAGTTCTTCACAGTTGCCTATTCTTATTGTGGCAATAGTAGCCACATTTGTTTGACAAGGCTTACACGTGTAATAATCTGACACTTATTTAGACACATAAATCAGAATTGAGCTTTTAAAAATCCAGGCCTTTGTTCACTCTGGTGTTGTTTAGATTCAGTTATCATATTTTAGCTTCACACTTTCTCACTCCCCACTTTATATATCTGCAGGTCTGGACAAAACATTGCTGATGATCCTGAGACTAGCTGCTCACTGATATTGCTGGGAATTTGTAGTCCCTGTCACTCTGGGCTGACTTTTTATTTGGCCTGGTTTTGCTTTTGTCTTGAGGTGCTGATGAATAATTACAATCATTCACTTTTCTGTAGGTTTGCTAACTTCCTGTGAGCCTTAGTCCCCACTTTACAGCCTCTCTTTTGATGAAATTGTCTGAACTAACACTGATTAGCATTGTTAGGGTGATCCATAAACCTAAAATACACAAAGCTTCTGAGTGTGCTTTTTAGGCTTTCTGTCTACTGAAATTTTTTTGTGATGTCTCTTATTTTTAGATGGTCTATTCATTCTGGGAATTATTTCTGGTGAAATGAGCTTATGAGGGGAGAGACCAACCCACTGGAAGGCTAAAAATTAAGATGATTAAAGGATAAACTTTAGGTGTGAATTTGAAAGGATGTCAGTGGCGTCTGTCCACAGAATGATCAGCTGTACTCATATAATTTTTGGTAGATGTCTAATTTCTTTTTAAAGACCTCCAATGAGAAAGACTATACAGATTCCCTAGGAACATTTGTCCTTTACAGGAAGCTAGTGAGCTGTCATTGAGAAGTTGGCTGTATAATTTCAATGTTATAAATAGAAATATTAATGCTGTCAGGGCCCTCATCTGTACACTAATATACTTTTCCTTATTCCCATCAGCATGTGCTGGATGACTTCATAGATTACAGTCCTTTAACTAGAGAATCAAAAATTCTGTCAGAGATTAACATCTAGGCCCAGTGCACTTTGTCTGTTCTGCCAGACTATTGCTGGGAAACCTGATGGTTTGGTTTTACTTGGGACTAGTTTTGGGGAGATTGCAAGCATTTCTTCTGGAGCCTCATTGAGTAAAGAGACAGCTGCTAAGGACAGCCACGTGAAGAAGCATGTAGGGTTTTGTTTCTTCCTAGTATCTTGTGGCTTGCTATCTGGAGTCACTTTGCTTATAACTATGTGATCTTCCCTCCAGCAACTGAGTATGTTTGCATAAACAGAACGTAATTGATTTGATAATGTTTTATGTGAGTAGGGATGTTACCATACCTAAAAGGTAGGGATTACTAGATAAATGGTAAGAGCAGATGGCACTGTCATTATCAGAGGAAAATGGCTAAAGAAAGAAGTTGCTTGAGAGGGGGAAATGAATCAAAAAACACTGTGCATGCTCTCAGCTGTCTTTGTATACTTAGCATTTCAGATTCAGCTTGTATCTTATGCTGTTTTTGCTACTTTGATCTGCTTTCAGCTAGAGGCAAGTCCTCTGTTTGCTTCACAGACAAAGAACCATGCAGAGCTGTTGACCTAGGAAGCAGTTGGGTGGGAGGATATAGTAAAGAACTGGTCTCCCATGGCTAGAGTCACTCTGAGAGTACTGAGTGACCAAGTGGAGGAACAGAGATGTGACAAGGTGGGGATCATGCCATTGGTGGAAAACAAGCCTTGCTTAAGCATCAGGAGCCAAGCAGTCTCCTTGTTTATTTCCCCAAGTGTGCTGTCCGGTTTTATCTCCCATATGTGTTTAGCTGCTTGCAGTGCTTGCTTGCTAAGATTTATGAAGCCTGCATAATGTGACAGCATGTTGATCAGCTTTCCTTTGTAGAGCACTGAGTTGGTGTAATTGACTCTAAGATGAACCACATCAGCATCGAAACTTTGTCTGTGGAGAGAAATGCAGAGCAGTTGTATTAGTCTGGGGCTAGAAATAGAAATTTTGGTGTGTTACTCACTGATTTGTGAGTAGGTTTTTGTCACAAAGTCACCACCCAGCAACAGAAAAAATATGGAAACCCAAAACAACTTTCTGTAAAGCTGGGTCTATAAATTAAACATTCACCAGTCTTTGACTATCTGGAGATATGTTTCTTGGTTTTAAAGTGGGTGGAGATATTGGTATACACAATTATAGTACAAAACATCTTGTCATGTCTCCTTTTCATGTCACTATTAACATTTTAAATTTTATTTCTTATCATCCAGCCGTGGAGTTTTCTTTCTGATGTGATCGTAGTTAATATAAATGTTTTCCCTAGACTTTGGATTTTTGAAAATATAATTGAAAGCATTCCTTTCCCCTTTCCTGAATCCTTATTTTTGTTTTGTGGCTTTTGAGTTGCCTGTTTCATATATTGTGTGTTAACTGATATTTATACGCACTATTTTATTACAGTGGTTCTTAGACCATTCTCCAGAATGTGTTTCTATTGTGTAATTTGCTGTGCTAGTGTAGGAAAATGCTGATTTCTCCCTGCAAGATTCTGTGATTTCATGTGTGAGCTGGGGGCCAAAGATTGTTCAGACTCAGAGAGGAAATTATACTGTATGAAAGGTTCTTAGTATATTAAACATGATGTAGGCAAAAAGAAAAAAAAAAATCTATTTTAGAGTCAGGTTTTCTATTTATAGTTCTTTGCACACCTTTCTAAGAGATACATTAAAGCTGCATCACCTGACGTGATCTAGCAATCAGCTCCCTGAGAAGGAGCTCTTTGAACGAAAAGGCATGGAGAGGCTTCGGGGCATCAAAGAGCAGGTTCCTTACTGGCCCTCATTGTGCTGATTACCTGTGCATAGCCCTTCCCTGCCTCGCCGCTCTCCTGCAGGAGCAGAGCGGTGCGGCCGCCCCGGGGATGCCGGCGCCGCTCCCGCCGAGGCGCTGCCGCGCGGCCACGCTCCCGGGCGCTGCGGCACTCGCTCCTCGGCAGCGGGCCCGCTCCCGGCTCTCGGCTTCCAGGATGCCGTCGGCAGCCGTAGAGGAGCTCTTGAGTCCCTAGTGGTAACGGCAGGGAAACAAACAGCTCCTTTCTTTCCTTTACCCTCGGCAAAGAACGGAACCGGCACCGCAGCGGCACCGCGGTGAGCGCTAACCGGCGGCTTTGCTCGGTGCCGCTTGCTGACCTCCTTTGCTTTTGGCATGCTGTGTTTACCTCCTTAGCCTTGTGGCTGCTGTTTTGTGTCACACTTGCAATAAGTTCTCAGCAGGGCTTCTGTGTCCTTCCAATTTTCTTGTATAACTGTATTGCAGTGTCTTCATCCTGAGGGAGCTGCTGCAACTGAAGAACAGTAGGAGTAAATAAGTTGCTTTGCGGGGCTTGCTTGTTTTCCTTTTACCTTCAGGCCAAGTTCTTGATACTGCAAAACAAAGCTTTCCTCTATACTATGGCAGAACCTGTGAGCACTCCTTTTAATGCTAATTTTTATCATTTTAGCGTGACCCAGGGTAAAAACTGACTTGTTACTGTCAACCTGCATACCTTCAATGAAAAATGCTTGTGAAATGTTGTGTGTGTGTGCTGGAATATTCATGATATCACTGAGGATGTGAATCTCTAATGCCAGCAGTACTATTAGATGTTGCCAGGTACGGCATCTCCTCTGGTTTTCCAACTTTCAGCTGAGGTACCCTGTTGTCTTTTAACTACTTCTCATTTCATGCCGATGCTTTTATGGAATATTTTGCAGTTCTGTAGATGTCTGATTATTATTTTGGTACAAAACATATTCTATTTCAATACTCACTACCTCTTGCCCCTTGCTCGTGACTTTACACTATGCAGAGTAAAGAACAGTTTTGCAATCTGGTGTGTGCCAGTGGTAAAAGGCCTGGTCAAAACAAACAGCTCCAGTGACTATTAGTGACTTGATTTATGTTGGGTGTTGAATAGGCAGGGTACAAGTGTTCGTGTTTCACCAAGTGTGAAGTAGGACATAGCAGATTGGTAGGGTCTGCAGCAAAGGAAAAATGTAACCTTAAGTGGAATTTGTATCTGTCTATCCAGGTTGCTTTCTGTCATCCTGTAACCAATGGCTCAGAAGTCACGTGTGGCTTTCTGCAGTGTTCATGCTGTAAGTGGAGTTGCTAAGGCTGTATATAAAACCTCACTACAGGTATAATTTAACTATTCTCTCTTCAGTTGCAGAAGAGTGAAGAGCACTGTTTCTGTACCTTTTCACCCCGCATGTGCTGCAAAAGGTTTTTCTGTCATATCTATACCCACATGTATTTCATTCCTTTTGCATAATTCATTGTTGAAGAATTTGCATTTCCCTGAAGTTGAAAGTTCCAAGAGTGCATTGTAACAATGAGAAAAATGGGGGCAGAAGAAGCTGATGGGTTTGTTTCTTTTTTTTTGACCTAGCACTTTTGCAAATTTATTTATTGTATAAAAGTCTCTTAGCTAAGAGGCAGTTGAACTGGTGCCAGTGGAATATTTCAGGCTTTAAAAGTGACAAGAACCATTTGTATTCATACTTGAAAAAGCATTTTCTGAGCTGCCTCAGCTCAAGACCATCTGTCTGTGACCCCTGCTAACTTGGCAGTGAGGGAGAGCTGAACCTTTGGTTATCTCCTGTATACAGACACCCACGTGCTCTTTTTTTTCAGTGGTTTACTACATGTTTGATATGGGGAATAGTCATGGGCAAATGGGCTACTGTTTTGGGCAGATACACAACAGAGGTTTTGGGGTGGTACGAGGTAGGGGACTTGTCACAGCCTTTACAAGAACCAGTCTTGAGTAGTTGTGTAAAATGCATAGAACATGTGTTGGGATAGCTACAGGTGTTTGAAAGATCTTACTATTCTTGAATAAGAGGTGAGTATATATACTAAAGCATGCATGTGGCTTTCTTCACAGATCAGTATGTGAATATCTTAAATGTGGGAATAATTTCTTTTAAAGCAGATGAGCAAAGGACACTTTCAAGAAACTCTCTTGACTATTACATTTTAGTACATTGAGGGTGTTTTTGTTTTTTTTAATGGATGTAACACGGCATACATCAACAAGGATTTAAAGCACGTAAGAGAAACTTGGTGAGAAAGCCATTATCCCTCACTGAGGGGTACTCTTTGTTATGCTACATCGTTGAGGGGTCCTTTTAGTTTTATGCTACATCATTGAGTCATGGGAATACTCACTATTGTGCTAGGTCTACCTAGTACTTCCTTTCCAGGGTGTCATTATAAAGGCTTCAATCTCTATTCCAGTTTAGTACCTTGAACACGTGGTGGAGGCCGTATCATATTGGCATGTGGCTCATCACGATATCACAAGTGCTATTGATGCCATACATGCTGCTCTTGATGGAATGGGGCAAACGTAAAACACAATGTAATCAATTGTAGCTGAGAAGTACTTAGCTGGGAGAGAGGGCATGCTGAAAGGCTGGTGTGACCTTTCCAGATCATCACTCCGTTTAGTATAATTAATGAAAATCTCCCTGCTGAAATGAAATGTCTATGTGGGTTTTTATGGTGGGAGGAGGTAAAAGGTGGGGAAGTAGCTTAGGGGAAAGTTAGAGATACAGCTTTTAAAGAACTTAAATGACCAAATCTTGCTGTGAAAAAGGGAAGATTGTAAAGAATTAGGCAGCTCAGGTATGTGCTTGTTTCACTGTCAAATTATTGAAATTAATGTCTGTGTCACTGTTTGCGTCACTACAACATGTCTTCTGACACCTCTGGCAATTTCCCTCCTGACTGAGAATAATTTTTCATCTTCATGATGCACCAGGAATCTTTTATCAGTGCAAAAGAAGTGCTATATATGTATTCATAGCTTGGCTTTGAAAGAGAGGCACTTACAATAGGTTAATAGCTCAGGAAACCATAATTTCCCTTTTGGCAATGCTCTGTTTGATCCTCTTTTACACATCAAGTAAGTACACTGGAGGTCAAGGGAAGTGGGCAGTGTAACAAACCCAAGCACTGACACAGCCTAGAAGTGCATGTTAGTTAAAACTTGTATTCAGACCGTGCTGCCACTGGTTCTGTATTTAAAAAAAAATGTCTTCACATTACTGCCAACAACCAGAGCTGTCCAATTTAAATTAATCAGTTATTTGTCACTGTCTGGCATATTTTGTCTGAGTTATTGTTATACGGATTTTTTGTTGTTGTTTCCCTCCCATGTTTTACTGAAGGAGCAGTAGCGTGGAGACATTTGTCTTCCAGAAAAAAATATGAGACTCATTCAAACATGTTTCATTGACTTTGTCATAGTAAATTTGTATGTCTAGGAAATGAGACTGTTGCTTGTTGTTTTCTTGTGGTGCTGCTTCTCAATGGTTAGGTACAATTTGAGACTGCTTCCCTTGAGAAACACAAACAGTAGTATGACATTTAATCCTTTCACAACCAGAAATAACAAGTGAATGTAAAATTGCTGTAAAATAGATTTTGTTAAAAATACTCTATTCCTGTTGCAGGGTGAATAAAAGACCTAACTGATCTTAAATTTTAGAAATATGTATATAGGGATTTATGGGGGATTTGGGTTATTATTTTGAGACAGCAAAACTGCTAGGACTTCCATATATGTATGCTTATATATATGTGTTTATTTTTAAAAACTCCATCCAGTCACAGGACACTATAAGAGTGCTCTACTGTAAGGGCCAGACACTCAGTAGAACAGAGTGATTATGAAGTGAATTTCTTACCTTAGGAAAGAAAATTGCTTTCTAGTCATCCAGGGTTGTAGTCAACACATCCATTTCTTCTCACTTCAATATGATTTCTAGAGTTAATACTTGGAACAACTGTCAGCGGGTTATCTTTAAGATGTGACAGTGAGAGTGTGTTCAGGCAGTAGTTGCTTTTAAATCTAGAGTTATCTTTATTTTGGATTGTGCTGTTAGTGCCCTGTTTCCTATGACCCTACTGCAGTGTGGCTGAAAAATGGGAAAGTATTCAAATTGGCTCACTTGGTTGCTTCTATAATTCGCAGCCACCTTCACATCTTATGATAGAGACCAGTCTAGATTCAAACTGCTGAACAGTTTCCTACAGGCTTTGTCATAGCAGTGTCCTTGTAGAAAAGTCCCATGGCATTTAGAGAAATTGGGAGGCAAGTTAGGGAGATCCAAGGGTTTTGTTTTATGGACATGCTGTTCCAATTTCAGTAAAATAAGCCAGTTGTGAATGGTTGGCTTTTTCTCAACACTTCCAAAAGCAATAAACAGGGGCAAATATGGAGACAAGATTTTTTTCAGTCCTTTCTTCCCCATTGGCTACAGGTGTGAAAGCTGATGACACTTTGTGCCAAAGAAAAATCTTGTTCTGTATGTTTATTCTTCCACTAAGGGGGGCAGTACTGATGCCACTGAAGTCTTAATGAGATTTTGGAGAAAAACATCATGATAACTTTTGGAAGAGGAGTTTTAGCAAAAATCATCTTGCACAATCTTTTGAGTCTCAAGCTTCAGTAGGGAAGTGATTTCTTACAACTCAGGAAGGCTGATGTAAACACAAGACTTCTGAGATTAATGTAAATCCCATAGTATTTTGCAGACCCTCAGTTGTGTGAAAGAGCTGGAGTAAAACCATCATTCCCTAATTTGACAGTAGAGTTGCCTTACTTTTGAGCAGGATGTGTGGCCTCCTTTAACTTTTCACCTCTAAGGATATGAACTGATGGAAACAAGAGGATTTTTCAAAGACTGTGTATTGTGGTGCATTTTCTCCAGCTGCTGTTTACCTGTGTTACTCTGACCCAGTTCAGAGATGGAAACGGGCCTTTTGTGTTCAACAATACATACTTAGCTCAGCCTTTATGGCTGGTAATGGAGTAGACATAACTTTTTGGATGCCAATAGAAAGCACATTTGTTTAATTGACTCTGATCTTTCACTTTTACCTGCCCAGTGAGGTACTTCAAAAAGAGCATGGTCTTTTGCATAGATTGTATTGAACAGTGAAGGTTTGCTTGATGCAAAAATTATTCACTGCATGCCTGCCATCTGTTCTCCCAGTCTCTCAATACTCAATCTGATCAGTAGAGCTCATTTTTTCATGTGGAAAAACCTTGAGTGAGAAAACGGCATTAATGTTTAATGCCACTTTTTTGGCTGAATAAACAATAGTGGAGTACGCAAAGGGCTAATAGATCCTTCCTGTTGGGTTTTAGCTACATTATTATAAGAAATTTTGTCTGCAAAAATACGAGCCTTACAGTACCTCTGCAGGCATAAATTATCTGAGTTTTCCCCTTGAAGGATAACTTGTTGCCCTAAAGGCAATTCTCTTCATTTACAATGTACTATGACTTTTGAGTTCTTGTTCCAGTACACGCCCCCATATGCAGTGTTACCTCCCTACATACATTAATGTTGGTATCTTAGCAAAGAATCAAATCAAGCTCTTATGTAGATAGCTGAAAGCTGGTGTTGCATAGAGCTGGCCAACAGAAAATCTAAGACACAGCAATTTACAAGAAAAGCAAAACCATGAAATGTTTGTGCCTTTCTTTTTGCTGTCCACATAGGATTAGAGTATTGCTGTAGAGTGTGGGAGCTTGGGATGCTGGTTCCTGTTTTGATTTCTGCAAAGTAATTTGGCAGATGAAAGCTGCTGGCCTCAATTAGGCATAATAAGGATCCAAACCTGAACACTGTGCTGCAAAGCACACCAGTGGCCTGTTGCTAAGATGTCTGTACCTTTGTGTTTTCCATTTTC
This sequence comes from Anthoscopus minutus, assembly GCA_013399455.1. Taxonomy (NCBI): domain Eukaryota; kingdom Metazoa; phylum Chordata; class Aves; order Passeriformes; family Paridae; genus Anthoscopus; species Anthoscopus minutus. The sequence goes on from VWYI01033707.1 coordinate 36,953, forward strand.
CAACAATCAGAATTGCCTACCAAAGTTTATCTAACACTTTTCAAATGTAATTTTGTCTGAAATTGCAGGAGGTCAGAGTGCATATTGAAATTTTCTTTTCCTGCTTCTAGGCATCACAAGAATAATATAAAGAGGTTTGTTTCTGCTGTTTCCCTTCTGACACTGACAGTGAAATTTACTTCTATATGGTAAATTTAATCCCACTTGAGTACTATAAATGGATGTGTGTATGAGCACATGTTTTCAGGGCTGTTGTCTGATCAAGACCTAAGTGAGCTTGAGGTAGGTTTGATGCTGGCTCACTCCATGGGATTCTGTTTCATTGCACTGGAAAGTTGACGTACACAAAAGTTTCAATCAACTTAAAGCCACACAAACCTCAAAACAGCGTAAGTTCATGGCATTGTATATCCTAACCAGATGTTACAAAGGTGTTGGTGCTGCCTGTTCCTTCAGTATGCTGAATAATTTGTAGAAAGTATTGGTTAAAGTTGCTATAGAAAATTTCAGACTCTGTTCTATTTGTACCTTTGTAAAGATTTCAGAATTCAAACTATTTTTTTTGTCTCTCAATCTTTCTTTTTGTTCCTGTGTTGCCTTATTTCTAAATATTAAAAGGTAACTTCTGTGTAAAACTGAATTTGTGTGCTTAAGGTCAGCAAAGTTTTTAAAAGTCTCCTGTAGTAGAACAGAAGAACAAAGCACAATCTTGTTATTGCTCAGAGAGCACTGATGTATTTGTTGACAACCACCAAATTTTCTAAACCTTTAGGGGATGTAAAGAAGGCATTGAACCTGATCCAAATCAACTGGTATGGTTTGTGTTATGAAAATATTTTAGCAAGCCCATTACAATGTTTCTATCAGAATCAATACACTAGTGACAGCATTATTGTGTGTTATATTTTGGACTAAATATTTTTACAATATACTTTCTTATTAGGGGAAGTAAATTACTCATGTATGGAAGGTATGTTGATCAGAGCTGATGAAGAGAATGTTTGTGATTGAGTTTTCTATAAACCAAGAAAAAGCAGTTGGCAGCATCTTGTCTCTGAATTATGTAATATGAGGCATGTTACTGAAGTCATAGAATCATTAAGTTTTGAAAAGAATTCTAAGATCATCGAATCCAACCATTAAGCCAGTACCATTGTGTTCACTACTTAATGATGTCATCAAATGCCTCAGCCACATGTTCTCTTTGTATATTTCCAGCAATGGTGACTCAACTGCTTCCCTGGCCAGCCTGTTCCAGTACTTGATAGCCCTTTTGGTGAATAAATTCTTCCTAATATTCCATTGGACCCCCCACTGGCACAACTCAAGGCCATTTCCTCTCATCCTATCACTTGTTACCTGGGAGAAGAAAGTAAGCCCCACTTGGCTATATACTCCTTTCAGGCAGTTGTAGAAGTATTGAGGTTTCCCCTGAACCTCCTTTTCTTCAGGCTAAAAACTCCCAGCTCCCCCTTGCATTTCTCACAGGATCTGTGCTCCAGACCCTTCCCCATCTCCACTGCCCTTCTCTGGACATGCTCCAACACCTCAATGTCCCTCTTGTCATGAGGGGCCCAAAATTTGACATGGCACTTTAGGTGCAGCCTCACCAGGGCTGAGTACAGGGGGAAAACCACTGCCCTGATCTTGCTCACCATATTATTGTTGGCCAGGATACCATTGGCCTTCTTGGGCACCTGGCCACATGCTGGCTCATGTTCAGCTGCCTGTGCACCAATACCCCAGGTCCTTTTCCTTCTGTGCTGTTTCCCAGCCACTCTTCCTCAGCCTGAAGTGCTGCATGGGGCTGTGACCCAAGTGCAGGACCCGGCACTTCACCTTGTTGAACCTCATCTCCTTTGTCTCAGCCCAACAATGCAGCCTGTCCAGATCCCTCTGCAGAGTCTTCCTGCCCTCCAGCCCAGCTTGGTGCTGTCTGTGAACTTGGCAGAAGGTGCATTCAATCCCTTTGTCCAGATCATTGATGTTAAGCAGGATTGATCCCAGTACTGAGCCCCAGGGAGCACCACCTGTGACAAGCTGCCAGCTGAATTTAAGGCCATTAATCACCATACTCTGGGCTCAGCCATCCAGCCTGTTTTAACCTAGTGAAGAGTACACACCACTACACCAAGCCAGCTTCTCCTGGAGAAAGGTGTGGGAAACTTTCATAGACTTTACTGAAATGCAGGTAGACAATATCCACAGCCTTTTCCTCATCTGTTAAATGGGTTACCTTGTCATAGGAGATCTAGTCAGTCACTCAGGGTCTGCCCTTCCCAGTCTCATGCGGTCTAGGCCTTATTCCCTAGCTGTGCTGTGCTCCAGATGATCAGCTCTGTGACTTTTCCTGGCACTGAAGCCAGGCTGACAGGTCTTAAACTTTGGCTCATTCAGGATTTGAACCTGAGACCTCTTCTGCCCTGTGTGGGTATCCTACCCCTAGATCAACAAGCTGCTGTAGATATATTAATAATTATTTCTAATTAATTCTCCCACCTGTGAATGTTGGAAAGTAGAAAAAAAAAATAAAACTGAGACTTTCATTTTCAGTTAGAACTTAAAAAACTCAAGAAAACAGCCAAACTTTTGTTATTTCATTGCAATATTCTGAACGAGGAAAATAGACAAAAGGACATGAGGTGACAAAAGGCCATCTGAATCAGCAAAGATTTGAAGGATGGAAAAAATGTTATATTTGAGTCTTTTTTAAGTTCAAAGTGTCTTTTAAAGAGCTTGTGAAGTTGTTACAAAGCTAATTCAGTCCAGTGTAGTGCAAGGTAACAAACTTCAGAAAGCAGTTTGAAATGTTCAAACACGCTGATGGATTCTAAGTTAAAGGTTGCCTTTCATTCATACAGTTGATTTTGTTATTGGATTACTGAAAATATCTGCTTAGTGCTCAGGTGTGGTCAAAATGATTAAAAATTACACTTAACAATAGTTTTTGAAGAGGAAAGAGAAGAGAATATACTAGAAATATATATGTTGCTGTTTCAGCAGAGGATATGTAAAGTATTTTTTGTCCTTTTCTTTCATTTTGGAGAAGAATGAGCAGAGGCATAGGAAGAAAACATTAGAAACAAACAAACAACTCTCAGTTTTTCTCTTAGTGGAAAAGTTTCCATTGACTGCAGGAGTATACCAGCAAGTCTTTTGTGGGACAGCTGTGATGAACATTTGAAATAGGGAAGACTAAAGATAACAAGAACATTGGGCTCGTAAGGGTTCTTAAGATATTACTAAATAGAGAGAAGTTAAATAATAAAGACTGTCATCTGGACTTATTGATTTCTTCCCTTGGACAAGTAGGGATAACATGTTTATTTAATGTTGCTTTTCAAGCAACACTCGTGGAAAAATTAGTTTTATTTGCTCTTGATGCATAAATAGAGAATCTCATTTTGTCTCTGAACTTTTTCCTGAGAACAATAAAAAGAAAATAGAGAAAATGGGGTGGGAAATTTTTTTCACACTGGAGAACTAGAGAAAATTAAGTGGTTTTTTTTTTAATATGAAGCTAGGACTGTAAAAAAGTTCTGCCATACCAATTTTTGTGCATCCATATGTGCTCCAACCGCAGACTGTATGTAAGATGTTTCCTAAAGGAAGGCACCTCCAGATCTGCAACCTACCTGTGCTTTGGTCTGAAGGGTCTTGTTGCTCTTGGATCAGGTGAGGCCGCATCTTAGACATCAGAGGTTATGGTGATGATTGTTTGTATTACATATACAGTTTTTGTCTACTATCATTTGCCTCACCTATATCTCTAACTGTTGTGCCATGACCTAAAAAAAGGGTGGCCTTGCGCATAAAATACTGAAGAAACTACAGAACTACAAAACATATTGTGGTATCTCAGAACTGCAGGTCTCTTTAAAATATTGTAAAGTGAAAAGAGGGGCTCCTGTGTCTTAAAATATGTATAAATTGTGGCTTCATTTCTGTTGCAGGCATTGGTGACACAACTTCTATGGTTTATGATATGAGTGGCCTGAGGCAACAGAATTTAAGAAATAATGTGTTCCATTATTCTCTGTAATGAGTTTAGCACACAACAGGAGCATGTACTGGCTGTTTGCTAAGAGCTGCAGTCTTCAGGGTGCAGGGTAACTGAGTTTCAGCTGTGTGTATTATAGGTGTTGAAATGACTGGAAATGGACTGTGTCAGCAGTATAAATCTCTGTTAACACTTTCTTGAATATGAAGTGTGAGAATATACTTATTTATTTTCTTTCTGGTGTTAGCAGTACGCCTTCAGTCAGATAGTGAATATAGTGGGGATTTTTATGTGTTGTGTGTTTTGTTGGTTTTTTGTTTTGCCAGTTGCAGGGCTTGTTTCACTTATGGGCACTGTGACTGTTACATATGCTTATATGCATATATACATATGCTTGTATGCTTGGGATTTTTAGACAAAATATTTTCATTTGTCTTTGGGATATTTTTTTCCCTCCTTTCTCTTTGAAGAAAAGCTGTCCTGAAAATGTTAAAAACCATGAATAATGAACTCTTCATTCCTTTTGCAGAACCTCATCTGCAAAAGCAATAGTAGCTCAAGCCTCTGAATTCACCTGACATATCTACAGATTGTCCTGGAAAGGCTCTCTGGGACTTATTTAACTAATTCAGTGCTGGGGTGGAAAAAATGTTACAGACCTTGTTGTTAAGACTGTTAATTAGAATAGTAGATCTTTAGGTAAGAATAGACTTTAATCTTCCTGAGTTTTTAGTACCTGGCACAAATTACACAGAAGAAAAGCACTAGACAGTTTTAGAAAGTCACTAGAATGGATTACACTTGCAAGAAGACTGTTGCTTTCATTAGAATAACTGAGAACTTTGATTCTCCCTACTCCACCAACTCTTTTTCTCAGCTTAGGGAGAGTATTCCTTTCCCAAAGAAGTATTGCAAAGGTGATATAATAATCTTAGTAGGGATATGCTAATGGTTAGATTAATCTGAAAGACTTTGTTAAAATTTTCTTTTATTTAAAATATGTTGGTATTTGTATGTCAAAGGCAAACTACAATTTGTTTTCAGGTGTCACTTTACACTTCTTGGGTGCTGTATACTATTTTTTTTTGCCCAGTGATGCGTCCATGACAAAGGATGGTAGTTTATTTTTGGTACATGAATACATGAATTTTGCCAGTCTCTGTACTTCAGTACTGTGTAAATAGTGCTCACACATACACCCCAACCAAAGAAAAATCCTAAGCTGAGAAAGGACATGAATGTGCAGCACAAAATAAAACTGCCATAGAAAGAAAGGCATTCTCTGAAGGATTCCTATATAATTTTTTAATTCTTTTTTGTTATATGACTTTTTCTACCATAACGGTCACTTTTTTTAGTACCTCTGACTATTTGGAAGGTATTTTCACCTTTTTTTTTTTTATTCACATGTGGGCAGGACTGGGAAATTCAGAGGGAAATTCAGAGTACTAAAGGAGGTCTGATGGAATAGGATGGAACCTGGAATTCTGTACAGCTCCCAAACAACATGCTTAGAAAAATGCAACTTTAAAATGCAAAAAGCACTAGAAAAGCAAGCAATGTTTGCTGTTCATTATTGGTGCACATTTGCATAACTCAGTATATCATAAGCCTACATTAAAATGTTTCTGGTTATGAACACAATATAACATATGACACATGCTAATTTTAAAATATATTTTAGTTGACTGAAGTATTTATGTTGATATTTAGCACAATTAGAGATGTTCAGAATAACAGTGTTGACTATTGTACGTCATCAAATTAATGTGTCCAACAGATTGTCCCTCTGCATGGGCGATTACAGAGTATATCTGCTCAGGGTTCAATATCGTGGGCAATAGCTAGAGAGAAGTGATTACTTCAACTTTCCAGTGTATATTTGGGTGCTAATTGTTTCACCATTGTTCCCCAGCTCCAGTTACCTGTAATGAAATTTTTGCTAACTTTTATCTTTCTTATGAAGATGATAATTCCTTGTACTTTTACATTTTAAAAGTCTTGATGGAGTTATATAGATAATGTATTATTCATAAAAGCATTTGTCCACAGGTGTATGATCATCTCAATATTTTTATTATTGCACCTGAATAAGCTAGAAAAACATACTCTTTCCACTAGATGATATATGAAGAGAACTGCCTGTAAATGCTATCAACTTCTGACATCATTTTACCTATATCTAGATATTTTCTCTAGACTCACAATTACATGATTTTTCTGAAACCTATTTGCCATGTCAGTCAATGAGCAAATGCTCTGTCAACCATTGTGAAAATATGTACAGTCGCTTGAGACTTCAGAATATCTTTTGCTTCTTGTAGATGCATATATTCTGCATATGATTTTATGAATAAAAATTAGCAGAGAGATTAACACAGATGAAGGCAAATGGTATTTACACTTAATAAATTATTTATGCTTACAGTCCTCAAATTACTTAAGTGAAGGCAATGTTAGAGCTTCAGAAGCAAAGATCACAGAGGATGGTAGCTACTGGGATTTTTAAAAAAATGTTTCTTTAATTTTCTTGGAGCTGGGACACCAAATTCACTGGCACATATATGAGGGCATGTTCTTTGTAGGTGTTTTTTCTAAATCATACTTGGTGCAACGCTGAATCCAACAGCAAGATGACTTCTAAAATAATAATTTTTAACTTACAGGACAACCATTTATCTAGCATGCTTTACTGAAAGCATCAGCTTTGATGAAGACCAATGTGAATCTCTTTAGCTATGTTCATGGTCATTTAGTTGGCAGATTCATGTTAAACAATGGCCATTATGAAGTCAGAACTCTTGTGGGCTTATTCTGCTATACTGCATTACCCTGGTATCTTATCCAAAAGAAAAATACAAGTACATCCATAGGAATAGGATGAAGTTAGAATTGCTCCTTTACCATAGCTGAAATCTATTTGCGATCTATTTGTATCAGGATGATGATGTACACCCATCAGGTGCTGAGAAGTAGCTTTCCTACCCATTCAGACTTAAGACAAAATTATACTCTTTAATTGGGGATACTGTGAGGTTGTATGCAATGGGAGATGTCTGCGGCTGCCTGATGTGGGTGACTCTTTGCAGAACCTGCAATTTGAAGTGATCTTACAATATGCTTATACACTTACCAAATTACCTGACCTTCCTTCCAGAGGTGGTGGATTCTTTTTCCCTTAATCACCAGTCTAAGTTCTGTCTAACCAAGCTGGTCTTTTTCCCTGACAACTTGACTTTCTACACCTGCTGACAGCCTGCTCCTGAATATTTAATGATTCTTTTTTAAAGCACAACCAGATTTCCTGGCCTTCTTTGCCCTTCAGGGCTGGCACTCAAGGGATTCTGTCAACCAGTGTCCTATAACAGGCCTAGTAGAGCACCTCCCTTGGTAGGCTCATTTATCAGTTGTGTAAGAAAGTTGTCTTCCACATCCTCTGGGAACCTCCTAGGTTGCTTCCTCTCTGCTGTGTTTTATTTCCAATACACATCTAAAGTTGAAATTTCCCATGAGTACAATGCACTGTTATAGATGATAGTCACAGATATTAGTGCTGGATGCTTAAATGGTACGTCTCCCACAGGCAACTTCTGCTCTAGTTGCTGTTCAGGAAAGATAGGTTCAGCCTGAGAAGTGAGATCACTAATCCTTCCAAGTCTTGTTCAATTTGTTTGATTAAAACATTAGGCCTATAAAGCTCAGGTGCTAGAAATTTAAATTTAATGCTGTGAGGTTTGAAAGTTTTTGTGTGCTGCTAAGACATCTCATCTGCAATACTTTTCCTAAAGCACCATCTCTGATCAATGTAGGAAACAATGGATAAGACTGGATCTGGAGGCTACTAAACTGATTTATGGTGCCCTTGATCCCTCAGTTTGTTTTTTTTCTTTTTTTTAGAGTAATACTTGAAGTTAGTTTGCAAGAAAGATTCACAGGTAGGGAGCAGGGAGATGCAATTACTTACTAAACATATGCTTACAGGAAGAGGATACGTTTAATATTTTGTCTCTTGAAATGCCATCACTGATTTATAGGAATTAAAAAACAACTGCTTTTCTAAAAGTGCCTAAGAAGTTAAGCACCTGTGTGGGTCTCTGTCTGAATGCTGAAGGCAATCCTTTCAGAATGCTTAAACCAGTTAAATAATTGTATCAAAGTGAAATAGATCCTTACTGCTGTAAGAATTGCTATAATCTTGAACAAACTGTTACATTGGGCAGCATGCCTCCTTCATATTCTGTATTTGCTTGCTCATGATAATGTCTAAATTATTGAATCAGTTCCTTACCACTTTCTAATTCAGGGAGACTATCTAGTCCAAATATTCTTCTGTCAGAACCAAGTAAAATTGTAGAGTTATGCGATAAACTATAGATTTATTGGTAGCAGATGTAGGGAATATATACTGAAGCTCATAGAAAAACATACTTCATGTCAAATACTTGTATTAATGGAGAAATTAGCCTCAGAATCAAATTACTGAAATTAAAAAAAATGCAAGTCCAGCTAGAGGTGTTTGGTTCAAGCCCTCTAGTTCCTTCTATTTTTAAAGTTTCTAGAGATTTTTTTTTATGTGTGTGAAGAGGGCAAGTAATACAAATTAATGTATGAATTGGAAAGTGTTGTGTACAATTTTAGAGGAAAATTGCGATGTTAAAATAATTGCAGCCTACTTACAGAATTGGGGGGTCATTTGCACTGACCATGTGTTGAAGTAAGGAGCTCTCTTTATGGACCTGTAGCCTTCCTTATTTTTTATCAAATTTCTTCTTATTTATGATATAGATACTTGGAGTTCCTAGAGGGTTTTATGTGAAAGTCCTATTTCTTGTACTATCAAGAACATGCTAAATACAGCATTGATTTATGAGCCAATAGTAGCCATTTCCCTTGGAAGCTCTCTTTTTTTATCACCTTCACCTGATTTTTTTTCTCCTCCTATCTTTTTCTGAGTTCAATTCTGGGTTTCATTACAGTTTCTCAAACATTTGTTTCTCTTATGTGGATTTTGGGTCCATGTCTCTTCCAACCCTGCTGCATGTTGTCTTGCTGTATGAGGAGAATGGAGCATGAAATGCATTGCTCTGTGTTCTCCTCGTGGTTACTTAGACCTTTGCTGCCACTTAGTCAGAACTAAAACAATCTGGTTAAACTTTATTTCAGCTTCTGAAAAGAGAATTAACTAATATTTTTAAAGCTCTGTTTCCTAGGGTAGGCACACAACCTTCTTTCCCCTGTCTGCATGTCTCTACTTTTTAGTCATTCAGCTGGTCATGACTGGTATTAATTGAATATAGACAGCAAGAGAAATCAAACATGCTAGCTAATAGAATTTTTAAAATTAAAAAGGCTGAATAGATAAAGTAAATTCAAGTAAATTCAAACTGAAGAAAAGCTCAAGTATTGATGGAAGTATAACATATTATGTACAAGAAATCTAACCACAAAATTCATAACCATTTCTATATTTCTGGGAGGGGAAGCTTTGCCCAAAACACGGGAGTTATTAGAGCTGGGCATCATGGTGTTTGGTAAGGGCTTTTTCTGTTTATTGTTTGCATCTGTAAGAGTGCTCTGTCACAGAATATTTTGTTAAATCCTTTAACATGTCAGTTTGCTTGCCTTGGTGACTTCAGTCCTTTCTATTCACTAGTTCAACTACCTTGTTTTCTTGCTAAGCTTTTCCTGTGTGTTGTTGCTGTGCTCATTGTGGTGCAATGCTGCAGGTAATGCTTCAAAATTGGTTTTTAGACTTGGAGAGGCAAAGTACTTGCCTTGTGACTTCTCCCATTGTGCCCAAAGGTATCCTCCTGTTCAGTGACCTAGTGAATAACAAAGAGAAATGAAACAGGACTTCTGTCTTCATGCTCTTCTCTGCTGGAATGAAGGAAGCCCAGCTGCTTTTAGACAGCAAGACTGAGTAGAGAACCAAATTGCACACTGCGAATAATTAGAACCACATGGATTTAATATCATTATTGCCAGGCATTATTGTAGTCATTTCATCACAACGGCTTTTTTCATGGTTTCTGTAAATAATATCAGGTTCTAGGCAATCAGAGAAAATAAATTCACATTCAGTCACCTAAGTTATTGCTTGTATAGTTTTCCAGCCCTTCTATTGCCTCTTCAATATAACATTTTTCTTTGACCTAGATAACTTTTCATTTGACTCCTTGAACACAGTAACAGAAATATTGAAAACATTCTCCCTTCTTTTGGATGATTTTGAGTACCCTTTCATTGATTCTCTTCCATTATATTTTGAATTTCAACAGCCTTGTGGCATGTTGATAGATACTGCCTTCTGAATGGTAAAAAATAAGAAGCAGTGGAGGAAGTATGAGGGAGAGGAAGAAGCTTTATGGTTATAAAATCAGAAGTGGTGTTGGTAGCTGCAGTAACTCTGAAGGTCAACATTGTATAAATGTAAAATTCCATCTTCTGTGAGATGTGATGAATGAAAAATTTGAGGGTGTAATCTGTGACATCCACTGATAGGCCATAGGACTGTGTGCACTGAGTAGTGCAGGTGTCTTCTAGAGAATGGAATAATGGAGTTTAAGGTGTGTAATTAAGAAGCCCAGAACAGGAAATTTTGACTTAGTTTT
>VWYI01033711.1:0-12881 GCA_013399455.1 Anthoscopus minutus
ATAAATTTCTATAAAAGAGAAGGAGAGGAAGACAGAATAGTGATAAACCAAAAGACTCCTCAAATCTGCAAAATAAGAATTAGTTGGAATTAGTCCTTATCATTACAGAAAGAATGAGAAATTACTAAGAAATACTGGGGAAAACAGTGACACATTAGTTTGAATGTTAAATATTAGCAATTAGTTTAAACTACATTGTCATGTTCTGCTTTCTCAATAACAACCCCGAAGTCAAACAATCAGGCAGGCCTGCCAAGCAAAACTCACCAACAATTAAACTAATAGACTTACCTAGTGGTGGGCAAGGTGTGGTTAATTCTGTAGCTCACACAACACTGATGTTTGGTTGAGATAACCTAACAGATTGAGAGATCTCTTCTGAGTATAAAATTTTGAACTAATGAATTTAGATCTTATTATCCTTAAAAGAAATGCGTGGAAATAGAACTGGAAAAAACCTTTACAAAATTAATAACTTAAAGTAGACTAAAATCAAAGTTCTATAGTATGATCAAATATTTAGAACGCTACTGGGGGAAAAGCCAGTACAATTCTCCATGCATAACAAGCATAATTTGGTTCAATTACACATAAAAATTGTTGACAAACTGTGTCTGAAAAAAATAATGTTTGATATTGGAATGAAGTTTCACTTAATTACTTTGGCAGTGAAATAAGGCTCTGGACATATAAACTTAGTCCTCATTTTTCTCAGCAAAACGACTTGGTGAAAAATTGTATCAAAATAATAATGAATCTTTCCTAAGGACTAGTTTTTGAGTCTGAATCTTCTGGGTTTCAGAGGTCTGATATGAGCTGCACTGGATAAGAGAATGCGAATGTGGATAGGGAAGCAAGGAGACGTCAATGAATGTCTTTCATATCTATGTGAATTTCTGTTAACACTGAACACTTGGCAGGGAAAAAGGTACTGCATAGGAAGCTGGACCTTAAGAGCCTTCAGCATGATCACATCCAGCTGCTATCCAGCCCAAACAGACAGATTCCTGTTAGCTGCTCGGATGACTGGAAGAGCCTTTGGCACAAGTCCATGCATGGCTCCAGCTTCTGTGTCCACATCCCTAGTGAGAGATGGGAGCTGTTCTGTGGTTAGCTCTACCTCAGCTGAGAAAAGTACCAGTTCCTGGCATTTTGTTGGGAAAAAAAATGGAAAAATAATTCTTGTGCTGTGGAAGTGGAAGGCTGAGATCAGAGCCAGAGGGATCCTGTTGCTGATGGCAGCTAGAAAGGAAAAGTCTTCACAGTACCTTGTGCCCTGAGAGCCACTGCCACCACAGGAGAATATTGCATGGGTGGCTGGTGAGGACTTCATGGGATGTCACCCAAGACTGTCAAGAATTCAAAAGAACTAAGTCTTTTTTCCTGAGGCAGAGACTGAACTGACTGGTTTCCCTGAGATGTGAGTGAAGAAAGGACCACAAGGAGGCTGAAGCAGCTGTCTCCCACGATGTAATACATGCAGAACTAATAACTTCCCACCAGATGGCTAGTTTTTTATATGGAACTGCACAAATCCACCTAATAGTAGGGAATTGTGTCAGGGAGGTTTAGGTTAGATATTAGAAAAAGGTTTTTAACACAGAGTGTGTTTGCACTGGAACAGGCTCCCCAGGGAAGTGGTCACAGCACCAACCTGGCAGAGTTCAAGGAGCATTTGGACAACGTTCTCAGGCACATGGTGTGACTCCTGGGGTGTCCTGTTCAGGGCCAGGAGTTGGACGCAAATCCTTGTGAGTCCCATCCAACTCAGCATATTCTGTGATTCTGTAACTAGTACATGAACAGTTATTGATTAACGTGTCTTTTATACCCATGCTGATCTCTGCTAGGAATGATCATTTGAAGGGAGAGGAAGGATAAGAAAGGGGATATGCTAAATTCTCCTCAGGGAGTTTTCTGTGCTGGTTACATGATCCTGAACAAGTAGGACTTAGAGGATGCAAATATTATTCCAGGTGAAGGAAAAAAGTAAGAAAACATCATTTAAACTTTTCAAAGTGAGAAACTAGGCAATACTGTAAGAGTTTCCACGAACTGCATGAGATCTACTAGGAGCTGAGAAACTTGAGAAGGAATTCAAAGTTACAAGAAGTTTTTTTTTCTTAGCATAATCTCCAGAAACCTACTCTGAAGACACTAGATGGCAGTGACAGCTTTGCTTCTTAGAGATTCTTTGCAGAATTGGAAATTATAATGGTGGGTGAGGAAGCCACAGATAACTGTGGTGAATTCTTACATTATGTGAAGACATAAAAAGTCCTGACACTAATAAATAGAATTTAATTATTTATTCTATTGAAATGCAGATCTCTGAGTAAAATGTTGGGATATAACAATGTTCAGGCAGCTTCTAGATATAATCACTATCAAGGATATCAAGTTTTTAATCTTTTCTGGAATTCAATGTAATACACTTCAAACAGTACAATTTTGTCTTAGGCACAATGCATTTCCTTAGTCTAACTCCATTCATTGGAAGATTACACATACACATACACATACATAGACATGCTCTAACTGCCTGGCAATGTGGCAACCCTTCATGGATTCTTACTAGAGAGGAGAACGTGTTTCAGTATTTTCTCAGACTGACTTAAACAAGGATCTAGACCTCAGCTTTCAGTCTAGATCAAAGGATTACACATTAATTTATGTTGCGGTGAGTGTGTGTTCATCTGTCCTGTTGGAGATGTTTTCTCTTTACACATATACAATTAAACATTACTTTCTGGAAATACTGATGACCCACAAACCAGAAAGCCTATTAGGGATGTAGGACCAAGACATTCTGTCAATTATGTTTTGGGAGTTTTTGCACAAAGTGGGGTATCTGCACACACTGTGAGTCCACACCCCAGTTTTGGGGTTTGATGGTTCTGCTGCTTCTGATGAAAAACATTTTCAAGGATGTCCCTCATTAGTTGTAGCTAAGATGATGCAGAGGGTACAAAGCCCACTTCCTCCTGCCTGTGTTCCTCTTTCCTGCTTAACACAAGGGATGTGGTTGGTATATTCATTTTAGTCACAGCCTTTTTGATTACATACCACAGCTTGAATTTCCAGCCAGTGCTGTTCAGGACTACCTCTGGCACTCGCTTCATTTATCTCCCATGTGCTGTGCTACAGAGAGTGTGCTCTGCCCCTGCCCTTTTATCTTCAAAAAATGGATGAAAGAATATTTTCCTCTAAGGAAACTTCTTCCAGGCAACAGACAAGCAGCTTTCAGTTTCTTATTTAAATGTCATATAACAAATTTCCTACTGTCACAAGAGGACAGGATGGTGCATTTCTGTGTGTATTGGAATGAGCCATCCATATTGTGTCTTGACTTTTTGCTAGACTACACCAGGGTCCTGCCACTGGGCAGGAGGAGCCTGATGGAGCAGCATCCTCAGAATAGTCATATCCATACTGTGTAGTCTCTGCTAGACCTTACATGCTCTTATACAATTCTGTCTTGCTCTTCTTAGAAGAGGAAGATGAGTCCTTTTCAGGACCAAACGTTACTTTCTTAGCCCTAACACCATTATTACTCTGTAATCTCATCATTACAAGAATTACCACCCTAGGAATAAAGTAAGAAAAATTTATTTTTATTTCTGCATGATTTTTGTTATCTGAATATATTCTTCACAGGAGCAAAAAAGTGATGTAGCCCTCCTCAGAGTCTGTCATCCTAAGAAGAAGCTGTGAAAGTCTGTTGGGAATCAGCCATATCTGAAGGGTCTGGAGTTCACAGTGTCCTTCTCACTATCTGTTTATCTCGCAAATGTCCATTTCAGATTCAGCTTGGACTGCGTTCTCATCCATGTCCCCCATTTTGCCCCATCCTGAGAAGGATAAGTGTTTAAGCGCTGTCAGGAACTGCTATGTAGCAGCCGCCCTGCACTAATCTAGCAAGTATTAGGGAGGAAGCACATACAAGCCCGTGCAGTTGTGAGGTGGGATCCATTCTGGGGGTGCTTTTCCTGGGCTGCTTGTTGATGTCACTTGCTGTTCTGCACGGGCAGTCCAGTCTCTTTCAGGAGGGACATGGCAGTTGTAGCTTTGGCTGGTGGAGTCAGTGCCAGCCAGTGGTAGAGGGACCAAAACAATTTAGGCAGCCTTGGAAGATAACCAGGACTTCAGGGCCCCAACACTCAAGGCATAGTATGCACATACATGTGTCCCTGCCCATGGCAGGGGGTTTGGAACTAGATGATCTTGAAAGTCCCTTCCAATCTAAACCATTCTATGATTCTATGGTTCAATGATTAAATTAATAGTTCCAGATTGGTTTTAGGTGAATCAGGAGAATTTCAATATAAATCTTACACCTGGGCCAAATAATATGCTATTTTGCTATAGCACATTGTTGATATAATGACAAATAAATGCATAGCTGCATGATGGGATCAAAAGGCATCAGTGGTGCACAGAGGACAGGATGAGACAAATGCCAGAAAAATCTTGTCATGAAAGCTGCAAGGACCCATGGGATAAAAAATCATGTTTGATGTCTGCCAAAGGAAACTGCAGCACAGGTAAGCCAGGGCCATTAGAGTGGTCTGTGCTGTGCCTCGGAGTGCAGTTTCAACAAGGGGCAGCCAGGATGTGGCCAGGCAGCTGGAACAACTGAGCTTGGTAAAATTCTTGCTCTCCTCCTCTCTATATATTCTGATCTGTTGGTCTTAGTTGATTAGATTATACCCTGCAGGCAAAAGCCACCAAGGAAAGCCATTTTTATTATTCTGCCAGAGCCTAAACATAAGGTTGGTTTATGCCTCAAAGGAGCCCATATCAGAGAGTTAGCTGATGGCTGGGCTATCTAGCTGTAGTTTCCAGGAATCACCCAAGGACTTTTCCTTGTGGAATGTTTGGGTCTGTAACACTAATAATTTAGCACGCCATTTTTTTGAGAAAATGCTTTGGGAAGACTTGTAGTTCCCGTATGGATATTCTGCATCAAAACACAGGGAAAGAAGCTCCAATAGGATCATTGGTTCACCAATTATCTTGTGTATAAGAACATATTTCCAACAGAGGTCAATTTGAAATTAAGAGAAACAAAAATTAAATTACACTCTCAAAGGTACCACAGAAATGTTCTGTCTAAAATTCTGTTGAAATGAAGAAATAAAATGCACTCAGGTCTATCTACAATGGTAGAAAACAGCAGATGACATTACAAAAGGGAGAAAGAGATCTATAACAGGAGAATGAGGATGTAGTAGGAAATATAAAGCAAGTGATAGTACCAGCTTATTTCTAACTACTGTATTTGTATAATTAGTATCTAAAATGTGAATATTAACAAAGAAATAATCAATAAAAGCCTGTTAGGATCTGAATCAAGACTCAAACAAAACAGAAATCTTAACATAGACTTCACTCAATTTTAGTTCAGGGAATAATTTCCCAGAGAACATCTGCTTTGCAAACCGCTTGGGAAAATCTTTGCTCTCATATAAGCAGTCTCAAATTTAATAGCAATTTCAGAGAAGATACTACAAACACATGTTTTGGAAGAGCACCTGGATCTGGTACCACTCAAGCATTTCAAAAAAAGGGCAGCAAAAGCCCTTTGGCAGTTTTCTGATGAATGCCAAAGAGGAAACACGCAGCTCAGAACATTGCATTCGGGAATTTTCTGTGCTATGTTCATGAGACTGAGTTACGCTCTCTGAAACTGAGTCACTTGATGTACAAAATAAATATCGGATGTGGGCTCCTTCTCCCTCTATGAGGCTGCACAAGCATCAGCTCCAGAAGGAAAACACTTGTTGGAATTTCAGGATTAAACAATCCAGTGTTGTGCATGCCTTAAATAAACACCGGAAATTTTAATTGTTATGATTCCTCTTACTCTATTCATAGGTCTCTGCATTAGAATTTTCCAATTCCAATTGGCACTCCAAGGAATGATTTGCATTATATTGACATGTGTTTAAACTGTGGCATTTCTTCTTGAATCATTAGGATCACAGAATGTCAGCAATACCCAGCTGTCCAAATCAGGCCATCTCAGATGGTCCTATCCTTTTCTATCCATAATGGAAATGAAGAGTAAACAAGATCCCATCCTGTGATATTTCAAGTGCTGCTGATTTTTTCATTGTTTTTCTTTAGTTTTCTTGCATAGATACAGGCATTCTTAATATCTACATTCTCAACTGAAACTCAGATTCAAAATAATACAGTAAACTCAACAGATGGATGAAAGGCTACTCCTTTATGATCTATTTTTAATTTTTTATCCTTTTTAACTGAATGTGTTCTTATATCAAGAAACAATAAATAAAAGGGCCTTCTAAGGTGTTTGCTTATGTATCTTTAGCAGACCTCTTATTTGTTTTCACTTTAAAACGGATACAATTTCTTGCCCTTTAATGTGAGCAATATTTTTTAATTATTTTGACAGTTTTGGCAGACATTTTTCTTTCTATCTGCTCTGTAAGACTGTGTGACCAGATCTAGACATGATATTCAGGTCAGACAGAATCAGGTCATTACATTCTTAGAATTATCATTAATCTCTTCCTCTACACTTTATAGCCTTATTTTTTTATAGACATGTATTGGTTTGAGTTGTTATAGCAGGTTTACTTTAGCCTCAGTCAACAGAGATTTCATCTAATAAGGAAAGACAAGACACAGCGACACACATCTAAGAAATTCCCCCAAAATAACAGGAAAACAAGCAGAAGTCGAGGGCATCGTCATTATTGTTTCAGTGATTAGATATCTGCAATTTACCATCTTTTCTGTGTTTACTGAAAGTCAGAGATTTACAAGTTCAATGCACATCAACACCAATGGCCAGTACTGAATCACAGAGAAGCCCAGCCATCCTGTTATGAGAGAACCACTCAGGAATAAAGTCATAGATACTAGTGTTAGACAAAGTCAGAGAACTGTGTGAAACTACGAATTATCTTCCTTCCTCTGATCATCTTACTACAGAGTACTACCTGCTCAAATTACTGTGCCAATTTTAGGATGCCAAGTTTTAGAAAATGAGTTTGTAAATAGCCAGAAGGCAAGAAATGCAGCCTGAAAATACACTTCTGGGAAGCAAAGGATCTGGGAAAATAACCTACTTTATAACAGGGTAGAGATTTAATGAATGTATGGAATGCAACCCTTGAGGTACAAGATAGGAACAAACTGTGGCAACAGGAAAAGTGGGGAATACTGCTACCAGTAAACTCCACCAGTGCTGTTATCCTTACCAGTAAACTCCACCAGTGCTTTCATCCATACATGAAAGCAAATCTCAAAGGAGAAAAAAATGTCAAGTTAACCTTTACAAATATGTGAGAATCACAGTTTTGATCCAATGCTGAAATGCAGGGTGGATTAAATCACCCGTCATTGCAGATTTGTCTACAAGATTTTGTGGCTGGAATTCCAACACCACCAACCCCAACACACCTTATAGCAACCACAGCTGTGTAGGTGGCACAGATGTGTTTAGGCTCAGAGTGGGTAGACTAAATTTTGATGAGATGATATGATGAAAACAAGTCTCAGTTTTATTTCTAGCAGTGCAATTTGTTACTGAAAATAGTGTGCATGTAAAATATCTATTTCTTAAAATATCCCAATGACATAATTAGCCTCACTTCCTCTGTGTTAGATGACTAAACAACACACAGTGTGTCTGCACAGCCAAGACAGAAGTTGCAAGGCTATATGATAGAGTGATTACGGTAGCATTAGTGACTTGCCATGAGAATGACCAAAAGCAACTCCTGAAATTTTAGGGCTGAAGCAGAGGTAGGCTTTAGGGGCCATGCAACTCAAGGTAAACTGCTTTCTGTTTTGGCACAGACATGCTCTTTCTTGTGAACCAGGCAAAAGCAGTATTCGTAACTCCAGTTTGGGATGAGTCAATTCCTCCTCCAAAGAGTTTATGCTCCAGGGAGAGGTAACGCACCGTGAGCTGGCACGTATAACCGCAGTAGCCCATGAGCAGAGCTCCAGCCTGCAGGAGTCAGAGCTAATCCATGGTGTATTTCTTTTCCCCAAATCTGGATGACAAGCTTTTTGTTGAAGAATCAAAAATAGAGACTAGGACCACCAAGTAAAGGGCCTGCGGGGAGCAGGAAGCAGGGAAGGCAAGAGATGGGCAGGGAGAGAGAAGGAAGGGTGACTATCTCAGGCTGCCCTGGACTGTGGGGCACCTTGGTGCTACAGTGGAGCGGGTCCTCTGCTGCTCAGTTTCCTTCCTATGGCAATACAATTTGTTCTTCATTTGATTCCTAGAGGAAACTGAAACTGAGGTCAGGAATTGCTTCTAGACCACTTTGCTGAGATGTAGGGAAGATGCTTAAATTCCCTGGCTTTCTTAAAAGTCTCATTGAATGGCATGACATTGTATCTTCAAATTTTCATGCTTTCAGTGCTTTGTTGTTGAGTCTTTAGATTAGAGCCCATACCGGACCTTTTGCTAAGAAGGCAGAAGACTCCTAGGCAGTTGTGGAGAAATAAAAGATTTCCAAGTCTGCCTGTTTATTCTGTTTTCAGACTCAGGCTGAACTCTTCCTGTTTGAAGTTTCAGAGAATGAAGGATGAGTTATTTTTGTGTAAACAGTAAATATTTTCCATGAGTTAGCTGGTTTATCAGATCCTGCGTTCTCAAAAGGAGAGATTTACTGGGACTTGGTGTTCAGTTCTAAATAATGTGTCTTTCTGCAAAAGATTTCTGTTGCTACTCAACACAAGTAATGCCAAGGAAAGCCATGTAATCTCACATGTGACATTAACTAAGAAACTGGATATTGTGTTGTCTCCATTCCTTCCCGTTACAATGAAAAGAGAGCCAAGAGCAAAGACACCAGTTGGTGGTAGTGATCATGCCAGAGATGTGCCTTCACAGGCAGTCATTGTGGTCATTCCCACAGCTTATAACACAAAAAAAATTTAAAATTGTTGCACTTCTGGGGTATCTGATACTACATTTCAAAATCACTTAAGTACCTAAAACACATTCTAATGCAAACAATTCTTCCATGCAGGTCTGAGAAAGCGGGTCTGCTCCATATATTCAGCAGTATTTTCATTATTTTTCATACTGAAGATCATCATAAGTATCTGTGGGGTTTTTGTCTTGGGAATATCCCAGATTTATTGTGTGGGTGTAGTACTTGTCTAGCATGATCCCATTGACTAGTCTGCTTCCTCACTTTGAATCATTAGATATTTCCATCAAGCAGATTGCATGGATTTAATTTTATTTCAGCTCTCAGGTACCACAAACCCTTTATCATTTGCTGTGTCAGGCATTCTTGCTTCAGCTGGCATGGAGTAAATAGCAAAGACCTGGAGGGCCTTTCTGCACCCAGCCAAAGAACAAATGCATCAGGCCGTGTTATGTCATGCAGCAGGAAATAATGCTTGCTAGGACTTGAAAGGAGATTAATATAGTTTGGATTAGTGTTGAAAAAGCAGCTTTAGTGCCTTCCTTGATAGGTGACTTCTGTAGCAGTATCTGCGTTTGTATGTTATGGAAGCAAGCAGGATTTCCATCCTGATTAGATCCTCCTGGGCTCAGCTGTCACACAAATGACACAAATCAGACATCTCATTCCTCCTATCTTGCCCATCCCTCAACGCCTTAATTTTTTCATGTTGTTTAGTTTCAAAGTCTTCCAAAGGAATTCAGGTATCATCCAGAAGAAAACACACTGTAAGGAGATGTAATACCAGTGTCCTGAGGCTTCACCAAACACTTCTCAGTGACACTCTTGTCCCCAAACCACCTGGCAGTGAACAGGTGATGACACATGATGGCAGATAGGGACTCACTTCTTTGAAGCAACTATTGCAAAACAGTTAATCAGTGAAAGAAGGTACAGGACAACCTTCGGGGAAGTAAGAGAAAATAAAAACCCAGAAAAGAACATGCACTTGTATAAAGACATTTTTTAGCAGACCTGATTAAATGCTTCCATAGTATTCCAAGAAAAATGAAGAATATAAGCTAGGTATGTAACAGAAAGAAGGAAAACATTTTGTTGAACAGAATTGCAAAATTCCTTTTTTCATACTTAGCTGTGAGATAAAAATAATAGAAGCAACACACTGGAATTATTACTTCTTTATTAATAGTGAATATTTCTTCTGTCCATGCAATCATTTCTGAGTTAAAGTAAATTACTTGCATTCATTCGACAAGGGTTGACTTAAAGTCAAATAACTGAGACAGCATGCACATTATTTTAATTTGAGCTTAAGGTGAGATGTCTTTCAAGTAGAACTGATCGATTGTGAAAGAAAAATAAATTCTTCTTTTGGAGAGATATAAATTATTTTGGTTCAAGTCTGAATTTGCCTTGATGCAGCTTCATTCCATTTCCTTGTGGCTGGTCATTCTGGCACTGTGAGTTATGTGAATGAAACAATTTTCATCTTTATCACAGAGACAAACAAAACCAGAAACCAAGCAAAAAAACTTTTCTGCCTAAATGCATAAAGAAAGTAGAAAGATTTGGCTGTTATTGAAGGTAGATTAATGCTCTAAATAAGAACAACACACTTTATTCATACTAATAAGCTAAACCTGACTTACATTTCCTAAGGGACTCTGGTTATTTTGCAATCTTGTTTTCTTTCTGCCTGATCCTGGGGCATCCCTGAAGTTGTACAACTTGCTTTATCACCTCTGCTCGTCAACAATGGCTCACTTTTTCAGGTATCTCCTTTTGTGGAGACTGAGGACTGAGCCATTGCAAAGGCAAAGAAGCCATCATGACCTATTGAATATGATGTTAAGAAGAGGGATCTTTCTTACATCTAGGCTGGACACAGATTCCCAGTAAGCACATGCCAGCCTTTGGGAGGCCAGTTGTGTCCCTGTGATACTGTGTTGGGGTCCACTTCTCTTTGCATGGACATCAGCTTCTTACCACATAGTCTAACTGTTAGCAGAGTAATGAAATGCTAAGCCAGATGTAAAAATGTCCTCTGCTTCCCACTCAGTCAATGAAGAAAGGTAGGCAGAAAGTGATTTACACCACTAATATCTCAGCAAACAGATGCAGAAGGCATCTGTTCTTCTTCATTGACTACAGTTAGGAAACTGGATGACTATGCTCCTAACCTAGACAAATCTATGAAGACACTACATTTATGGAAGATTTGTCTTAGATTTAGCCAGGTTTCTGACTTTACATTTAACAACCTTGCTTTTTAATATATTTTTTAAATCAAATTACTAACATTCTGATACACTGAACTACTTTTCAAAGTTTTTGTCTTTGGGGAATCCAGGTTCTTTTCACCTTTGGATCCTCAGAAAATTCAGATCCCCTCTCATTCCAATACCTGGACATTCTATTCCAGCTAATTTCTATTCAATTCATTGATCTTGTGCAATGAAGGTCAAGATGTTATGACTTAGCCAATGACATTTCACATTTTGCAGTCACTTAGCAAAATAGAAGCCAAAGTAGAAATACTTCATTATGGGGACACTGATTACTGGTAATCAGTGTTGACTATATTACCAAGGTCTGTCTGCACCTTGCAGATGTTTTTGTTAGGAAGATGGGGTGAGCCCTTCTGGTGAAACATAAATGCAAACCCATGCTATGCCCTATGGTCTTATGCTTTTTTTAAAGCAAAGGAACAGAATTTTTGTATAAAACTCTTCTAAAGTATTTTAAGTGTGAAGGTGAGATAAATCACATTCTCTGTATGCTAATCTTTCAAAAGGAGAGATCCAACACTAAGAGAAATCAGTTTCATTCCAGAACTTTCATAGCTTTTATTTCTCTAAAAGAATTCAAATGATCAGTATCTACAAAGGGATCTCAGTCAGATACTCAACTGCACATAATTTTGATCCAGATAAATTTATTTTCTTTTGAAGTGACTTTGTTTTTATTCCATCACATCATAATGTTTATGGCTAACTGATCATCCCTTTCTTGTTTCTCACATCAGCCCACGATGTGCACACATCAATAATTATGTTCCATTCACACTTTTGTTCTGTCATGTTCTTGTTGACTTTGGCCTTGAATTCTTATTCTGAGATATTATCTACTATATTTGGAAGCCTTTGGCATTTTAATGCCTGTGTCTCTGTTTAGAGTCAAAAATTAAAGATGAATTGAGTTTAAAAAATCCAGAGTTAAAATTCAGGACTATTATGCAAGAGGGAAAAAACTAATAGAGATTGGGCAGAATATATAAAATAAATAACATAAAATAGCAAAAAAGAAACTGAGTGATATATCTGCCTGCAAACAATTCTTTTGAATAATTGCATAAGTGAATAAGTGAATATTTGTACAATCTTCATTGTACAAATATTTTCAAACTACACTTGAAGACAAAACAAAACCAGATGATGCAGACATATTCAGGAAGCCTCTGTGGTAAATTATACTTTTGGTCAAACACTGTAGAGTGTGGGAAAAGACAGAAATAAGCCAAATTTTAGCTGTTATTGATAACAGGGAAATGAAGGCAAGGCAGATCCCTTTTGAGGGATTACTGGATTCCACCTCTTTCAGTTTTGTCTTTTCTCACAGAGCTTTTGCTATTAAAAAGAAAATAAACAGCCCAGGCTGTTTAATATTGTGCAAGTGACAAATCCAGATTAACCCACCAGTTAAGCATTCTAAAGTGAGACCTCAGTAGGCTCCAGCTGAGCTTGCAGGTCCATGGCTCCTGTTCTGGCAGTGCCTGAGAGAATATGAGGGCAGTGGCTTCTCTGCTGAGTGCAGTGAGACCCTGTATGGGGTAGCAGCTGCTCCAGGGGCAGGCTCTGCTCCTGGGATGGGCATGGAGGAGCCTGGGCTCTGGCACAGCACTGGGAAAAGGAAGGGAGGAAGGGAGGAAGGGAGGAAGGGAGGAAGGGAGGAAGGGAG
>VWYI01033711.1:13033-36886 GCA_013399455.1 Anthoscopus minutus
AGGAAGGAAGGAAGGAAGGAAGGAAGGAAGGAAGGAAGGAAGGAAGGAAGGAAGGAAGGAAGGAGTCTTTGCCTGACTTCAGTTAGTTACCAGCTTTGGCAGCTACCACAGCCTGTGGGGCAAATACTGCCTGTGATGGTCCAAAGAGACCACACTGGGGTTACTCAGCTGGCAGGGATAGGGTGGTAGGTGACTGTGGGGTTCAGCCCACCCCCAGTGCCCGGTGCCACACTGCAGGCACAGCCTCTGGGCACAGCCAGGCACCCTGGCTGACAGCTCCAGTAAAAGGGGTCATTCTGGAGCAGGGTGGGCACAAAGCTCAGCCACAGGTGGGCACAAGGCACACTGTACCTTCCAGGACCAGTGTATGACACTCTTTGTTGGCCTGGGTAAGTGTCTCCAGGAGGCTTCCAGTGGGTGCAGAGCATCTGCCTACATGACACACATGTGGTGCTTCCTCTCCTGAACTGATACCAATGACACTATTTATTAATGTACATGTACCCCAGACTTAAAGAGACACGCAGTGAATATTTTCTCTCAAGGCAATTCCTTGAACTATTTGCCTTAGCTACTTCTTGGGAAGGATCAGTGCCCAGGTCTCTGTTAAAGCATGTGTGATTTTCAGACTATTCCCATGTCCCACTGGTGTTTCCTCATTCCCACATTCCTATGTCTCCTGGGCATTTGTTCAGTCCCCACCAGATCAGTTCTGCAGGGTGTGGAAGTGGGTACGTGACTACTTCAGCAAAATGCAAGTTCTCCCTAATAGTTTTCACTCAAGAACAGAGCCTCAAGCAGATACTTCTAATTGACTCACTGTGCTAAATAACTTGTAAACACCTGAGTCATGCATCATTTTAATACTCTTACAAAAGATCCAGGATCAAGAAAATTGATACGGATTATTGAGACAAAATGATACTTCAACAATATAATTTAGGTTAAATACTCCTTTCCTGAAATGCCTGCTGGCAGGTACTGAGATGTATTGGTGCATTCTATTTAATTCCAAAATTAAAGTATGGTATCAATGAATGCACTGAAGAGTTTTTTCCTAAAAGGCTCTCCTGAAAAATTAACTAGATATGTTTCTTTTGCTGCCATGGGGACAAGTTTTTACAGGACGATGAAAATCCTATTGCACTTTCCACATTATTCTTCATGTAATAGCAAACAGGATTGTTTTTTCCCTTATCTCATTATCCTTCTTGTACCAACCCTGTAATTTATGATTGATCAGATATATATAGGAATCCATAAATTGCTTGTGAGCAGAACACACTCTTGCCCATGTTTCCAATTCCCTGTGCTAATGAGTTGCTGGTTAACATGACAGCCAGCTGGTTTTGGGGCTATCTATTTTACTAAAAGGAAAAATAAAGATTTGCTTGTACAGCTGCACCAAAATGAGGCATTTCTCTTGTGGAAAGACTTATGTCATTGTTACAAAACTCTTTTTGGTCAGTGGACAAACAGAGGAAACTCTCTAAGGGCTGCTTCACTCCATCTTAAAGGAGGTATTTTAGGCAGGTTCAGTGAATTATGCTCCCCAGATACCTTTTAAGAGAAGTGGGAGCTGCACTACAAACAACATTTATCCCTGCCTTTACACAGATAAAAGCACAACTGAACCTCAAGCCTGTTGTGCTGGGATTTCAGTACTAATGAAGGACATAACTGCAACAAAATGCTCCGGTCCTCTAAAACAGTTTGCCCGCAGGTACAAAGACCTCCCTTCAGGTTCTTCCTCCTTCAGGCTCTGCTAGTTCAGTGAAAGAATATCCTTCCCTTTTTCTGTAAATTATCTTCCCTCCAAGGTCAGCTGAGCATCCAGAAGTCTTACTAATTTTTTCAAGAAATGTTTAGGGTAGACAGGACAAGCAAGGTGTATAAGCAGCTACTAAAGTTGTCCATCTCTCCTCCTCTCTGCCTTTTGGCACAAAGACGGGTTGTGCTTAAATTTCCTTATTAGCTGTGACAGATGAAACCAGAAGTGCTACTTTGAGTGCTGGTCCTTCCTTACTCTGATGGATGTGATTATTGATTATTTGGAGGTTACAAGGTGGTTTTCATCAAAGACTGCTACTTTCATTTTCTTTGCATTAGAACTGTGTTTCATGTGTGCCTGAGAGTGATTATTCATCTGTAGTATAATACTTCAGTCAGGACATTTTTGTGATCCAAGCGTAGGAAAAGCAGATTGTGAGGGAAACATCAGTGCTCTGAACTTTATTCTTTCACCATTATTACCCATCTACATGCCTCTCTTTATGTTGGCTGTGTTGCTCTGATATGAGGTAGGTTCATAAGTAAAGAGCATGCATGGATGTGTACATCAGCTGTGGCATCGGTGTAAGGTTAGAAACTACATATTTCTGTTTCTGAGAACTTAGCTGAGCATTACTGCTCTTTTATATGCTGTGTTTCAAGGGAAAAAAAATCCTGTTAAATTCAAAATGTATGTTACAAGCAATATATATTTGATTGGATCTCCTTAATTTAATAGTATTTAAAGAAGTGTGTAAAACCAGAAACTAACATTTGCCAAGTTCAGGAGAAAAACTATATTTAATATTTTTGGTGCTCTTGCTGCTCAACCCCTTCTGAATTTAATGTGGTTTAATTTATTTTTTTTTAATCAACCCTTTCCCTTTATTTGTCTGCTTTGAGCAGGAAATGGTTTCTGAATATATGAAGTAATAAGTGGTGTAGAGGTTTGGAAGAGCTAGAACATAATATGGGAAAATTTGGGTGGTTTTGACAAGTATATATTTTTAAGGGAAAGGGAAATGTTGGAAGAAAGAAAAACAAGGAGTTGCCAAGCATATTATATTTGAGAAATAATGAAAAATTCTCTATTAACAATTTAAGAGCCTTGTATGACTACTTTTAATGGATATTCATGATTAACTGGTATTACATATTGGGGAATTTCTCAAGTGGGCAGCAATTTATTTCATTTTCTGGCCAATCATGAATTTTATTCAAACTGAGCCATGTTTGAGCCCTTATTGCAACAGGTCAATTTTTTCACTCTTCAATCAGTGAAATTTCTATTAACACCAAAGAAAACTCAAACCAGATTCTTTCTCACTTTACATAAAATGGGCAATCTTTCATGTCAATTATACTTTTCTTAATTTTTTCCTACACTGATAAGTGAATATGTTCTGAAACAATCACCAAAGGAGACAAGAAGTCGTTTCTTTGCAGTACTTGGGAATAAACAATAAGCAATACCTCTTTTCAGAAGAAATAAAACATGGAAATAATTGCTAGATTTTGTATTAGAACTTGGTTTCAGATGTATTGGGACGAACTGTTTTTAAACAAATATTTTTGTTTTTAAACAAATGTTTTTTCCTCACCTTTACATTTTCCTGAAATATAAGGGAAGATATGCCTGTCTCTTGAAGAATGTTGGCAGGTCAAAAGAATGAGGGTTTTCAGATTAAAGAGGAATCAAGGTTTTAAATGTTCCTGCTTTCCTTTCACTGAATGTCTTCAACTAACAATAATACCTGGACAACACAAACAATTATTCCCTTTATTCTTTTTCCATCTACTGTGAATAGAATGATAATACTTGTGTATATTTTATTACTTTTTTAATTACTTCACAAATAAGATTGTCTTCTGAAGTAGAATAAGGAGAGACTATATGACACAGATGTTAGTGAAATTATCCATTTTACACAGCATCCCAGTTGTGACAAAATAAAATTTAGATACGGCAAGGACAAATTCCCTGTAGTGTCGATCTTTTGAGAATCACAGTGTTTGAAAGGATAATCTTGTGTCACCTTGGGCAATTCTAACTCTGTGTTTTGCAGTGCAAGTCCAAAGATCAGTAACCACTTCAAGAAATATAAATTATGAATAAAAATTTGAAAAGTATATTAAAAAACCTGCAACCTATTCCCCATGGCCTTTTGACATTTGTACTATTAATTAAAATCCTAACTAATTAATTAAATCCCCTATTTTTTAATGTTGCAGCTATTTATTTGCTAATTTGCATAGATAAAAGAAACTCTTATTAGACAGCAAAGTGTTCATGGCAGTAAAAACAATTTTTTGGATGTTTGAAAGATAAGCAGATGAGTTTAGAATCAAATTCAATATGAGATTATTTTTAATGGTTTAGCTACAGGTGTATTATGTAATCTCTGTGGGGAAAGATAGTTGCCATGTGTGTGGCTGAGGAAACTAAGATACAGGTAAGGCTGACCAAAATTTCCCAGGGAAAATAAGTAATATTAGAGTTATTGCTGGAGAAAAAAAGACAAGTTTTGACCTGTGGACAGGTAGTGACTGGGAGGGAGCTAATCATGTGCCCTAATGGTGTGTGTGTTGGTGCTGAGGGTTTTGGTATTGAGCACAGCCATGGGGTTTGGTGCCCAGTGCATAAGTGACAGACATTGTGTAAGTCTCCCTTGGTTTACCCTGCTAGCTACTGAGAAAGTACATGTACACTGGATGAAGCACCTTCCACTGCAAGAAGTTCATGTATGATCTGGAAATCATAATGAATTTGTGATGAAGTGTTTATAGTAAGGGCAGAGGGGATGCACTGACAAGCCTTGTATGTCCTGTAAAGGCATGATCTGGGGAAAAATCAGTCATTATGGATTATAAAGCTGCCTATTACTTCATTCCTCAAACTCCATGACAACCCTCAGCACTTCCTTCTGTTCACCTGAAGGACTTCTCTTAAATCTGGGAACAGTTTGACATGTCTTTAGCATGTGAAGTAATATCCTAAGGCACTTTGGACAGAAAAGACTGTGATCAAGTCTTACAAAACTTCAGTGAAGCAACATCCTGATGAGCCTGTCTTGTGTTTTTTTATTTGCTGGAGGCCACTGGATGATCATTTCCAACAAAGCCATGTGAGTCCAATTCCTTGAGAACATTGTGATCATGAAAAAGTAATTTAATTTAATATCTGAAACCTAATCCCTGTCCATGTACATGACTGCACATGCAAGCTTGGCCCATGTGCCATCCTCAGCAGTGACAGCTGGAGAAACTGCTGCCCAGAAGCCTCTTGCTCTGCTCTACAGCAGAACCCCTCCCTCCCTGACACACTACACTCAGATCACTTGGATTTAATTAGCAATTAAAGTTGCAAAGGTTTTGCTGTTCAGCTTACCTTGGATGAGGTAATATGAATCCATTTGAATATCTCAGCCATATAGTCAGCAGTCCCTGTACAGGCACATAGTGGTGAGCTGGAGAAAAGTGACATATTAATTAGTAATTCCATATATGTGCTTTGTCCTGACTTTGCATTCTTCTAATCACAATTGGTTATCTACAAGAATCTAGATATGTAGATATGATCAAAGTAATTTTTTTCATATAAATTGAATGGATTGTGAGTTTAATAATTGCAATATTTTTAAATGCATCATTTTTTTAGCCAAGAAACATTTTGGAATTATATTACAAGGCAATTTAATGTGTTAACTGTGGTGTTTGACCACTTGAATCAGTATTCAAAATAAGAATATTCTTTGGTATGCAGGAATAAAAGAGATGTAGAAAGCCACTTGCTTTTAGTTTAGCATTTCTGCAATTGCAAGATGGCAGTACCTTCACTAGTCAGCATCATTAAAGAAGCGGTTTGAGATATTGACTGGCCTTTGTTTTTACAAGGGTTTAAACTAAATAGATATTTTTCATCTTTTAGACATAAAATAAGTATTCAATTCTTTTGGCTTATGTTTGTTAATTGCCCTCTGCTCAGTTGCTTCATGTCCTAGAACATCACTAAAACATTTAATTGTCAATTTTATCACAAAGCTGATAAATTACACCCTTGTCTGCTATGGTAGCATCTAAAGATTTCCCTCTTCATCACATTGTTCAAAGACATCTTTCTGCTAAGTGAAATCTTTGTGGATGCAGGTTTGCTCAGAGCAGACAGGGCTTTAAGGTGGGTATTGCCACTTTATTTTATTCATCAAAAGAAAGGATTGACTGTGCAAATGATGTTTATCTCCAGGTAAAGAAGAGAAGTAATGAAGGTACAGTTTATGTTTGGTACTCATGGTCTACTGGCAGCTATTTAAGGGTCAGTGTAGACCTCTACATAAAATGACTGCCAGTAGTTGATTACATAATTTTCAAATTATGACCATATGACAGCAGAATGGCAGACTGTTTCCTAAAATGCTTCCTCACTCTCCTTGCTCAGTCTTTTTTCAGACAAACAGAACTCAGGCTTCTCAAGGTGGTGTCTTTCGTTTCATGTATCAATAATGTGTTGGCTAAATATTTTAGGGCTTCCAAGTCAAATTATATATAAAAGCTATCAGCTTTTTCCAGTCCAAATCAAAAGGAATTCCAGAAAAGTTAGGATATTTTTTTTTACATGGCAAAGTTCCGTATCTCTTCCTAATATTTAGTTGACATTGCAGTCAAGTCAGGTCAACATTAGCATGTAATATATTAACAATATGGCTAATGGACATAAAGGCAACTGTTGAAGCAGTTTTAAAGAGATGGGATGACCGACCACACATCGGAAATCATCTTCTATGGACTTGTCTTCTGCTCTACACAACCAAAAAACTACAGTAAATCTTCTTGGGTCTAAAAAACCATCACCTTTACTAACAACCTGAAATCTGGCAGCTTAGTCATATCCTGTATAAAAGGATAAGAATCACACAGGTCCTTGACCATAAAAGACTGTGTATGGGAGGCGAAAGAACTGCAACATTTTACTGGTCATTCCCCTCCAGAAAGAAAGGCTGGATCCTGCCCACATTTCAGTTACCTCAGTGGTTTGGTGTGTTGGGACAGTGACAGTCTGAATGATAAAGGAGAGAAACAGTGCCAGAATGGTAAAGTGGAAACAGTGAATTAATTGTGTATCACAACCACAGAGCTTCCTGTCATGCCCATTGCTCGGGCCATGTCCAAATTCAGAGTATGACCCCAATATATTGCCACATATGAAATAAGGGTGCCACTATTTCCAACTTTCACATTCCAGTTCCTGTAAACCTCAGAGTTCTTGGACTTGGATTCTGTCACACCTCTTGTTCACTGACGGATAATATAACACCAATGTACTGCAGTCACTCTCTGACCCTGCCTTCTAAGCTACCAAGTCAGACATTGCTGAGAGGAAATGACATGCAACCTAAGAAACTTGTTTATATACAAAATACAAGTACGGAAGTGATTTCAGCTTTGTTATTGCTGATAATACTAAAGGATACAGACATCAAAAATCTCTAAATTCCTGTTTA
This sequence comes from Anthoscopus minutus, assembly GCA_013399455.1. NCBI lineage: Eukaryota > Metazoa > Chordata > Aves > Passeriformes > Paridae > Anthoscopus > Anthoscopus minutus. The sequence goes on from VWYI01033711.1 coordinate 20,302, forward strand.
ATTAAGATCAGCTATTGGGTCTACCTCTACATGCCATCTCTCAGTTTGCAATGGAATCTGGACAAAATACTTAGATGAAGTAGAAAAGTGACAGATATTATTACTATTAGAAACTCTATATTAGAAAAGCAGGACGAAGTAGCAATATAATGGAATACAAGTCAATACCTGTTTCAGACAGTCTCAATTCTCTCATAATAGTGTCTTGCAGAAAAAGATTAAAAGTTTCATTTTCAGTAAATATTCCCTGGTTTTTCTGAGTCTTTTAACAGCAGACCTACCTTTTACATGTCACAAATTTTCTGCTTGCCTACCTCCCCTAATCACTTTATGCTATAATCCAGCTGTTATTTATTAAAGGCTGGCTCATATAATGATGTAAAGGGTTTATGCCTCTTCCTGTTCAGTTATTGTTCCTCAAGACCAAGAATCTCTTTGTATGAATTTATCTCCCAATTCTGTTCAAGTGAAAGAAACCAGCTGCTTCTTCCATGTCCAGGCATGTCCAAGACCTTCATAACACATCCTGCTTCATTGGTACAAGTAGGTTAAAAAGGGAGAGTTTAAAACAGTGTGAGTGAAGGGGAGGTGGAAAGGAAGACATCTACAGATCCTTCTGAAAAGGTTAGAAGGTGAAATCATAGTGTGTTTGTGTATTTGTTAAGTTAGTTCAAGTTTCCTTTGACTTAAATTTCTGTTTATAGAGTTAATGACAATTGTTTACATGACTATGTCAAGTATCCTTCCACTTCTTTCCATAAGTCAAAACTACAAAAAGAAATGGCAAAATTCCCAGGTAGAATTTTGACAAATCCACTAAAAACCCTGGCACTTGGACTAGACCCCACAGGATAATATTGATTACACTGTCAGAGGACAAACAGTTCTGTGGTGGAGGAATATTAGCCCTGATGCTGGCAGGCTTCCAGTGAAATGCTCTATTGTGCTGCAGGGGTCTTCCTGGGAAAGCACCCACTCTTGTCCCTGAGTGTGTGGTTGACTGCTGGTGATATGGGATGAATGAGTCTGAGTGCTGATGAGCTGAGGGAAGAAATGAGCAGTATTCCTGGACCCATTCTGGCAGCTTCACTGCTGCATAAGCTGGCAAGTCACCCCCAATGTCTGTGTGGTCTCCAGCCCAGCTGAAGGACAGCAGTGACTTCCAGGCACAGGGACAATCAGCTTCCCCGGACTGCGATGGGAATAGCAGCATCTCTTTATCTATAGGACCAAGGCATGAGACAGGCATCTGACCTGCTTCATGTCTTGTCAAGTATTAAGTGATTCTGGGCCCCTGAGGCAGAACTCATCGACTAGTTGACCTATAGACAAGGCAAGAGTGTCATGTGAGGTATCAGCTCAACTCCCTCTATTCAAATGCGAGCTGCATCTTTGCCAGTAAATCTTCACTGTGTCCCCTGGCAATGTAATTTTCAAACACTTTAAACTTCTGATTAAAGCCACAACACAGCTCCTATTTTTATCCTGTAATTCTTAAATCCAGGACTGAATACCCACGTTAGTCTGAACACTAAGACTGCTGTTTTAGGGTTCAGTATAAGAAGGCAAGTCATCTCCTGGACCCACATGTAAGTATCACACTTGCTCACACATCTCAGAGCCATGCAGACTGCTCAGAAGTGAATTTGCATCAGTTGTGCTGCCAAACACAAGGCAAGATACAATTGCAATTCCTCCCTGCAAAATAAAAGTGCAATTCCTCCCTGCACTAACCAGCCACTCTGCAAATGTCTGCTTGCGCATGCAGGCAACAGGGTCTGGGAGGCAAAACCAACAGCTGGAGATGTAACATGCCTCTTGGCAGCCATGCAAAAGTCACTGAGAAAGAAAAGCTTCCTAAGCATACAAAAGCCTCACTAAAGTGCTTTCCAAGTGGGTGTGCTGCATCTCCTGCCCTCACTGCTTCTCCCCTGGACACGGCAAAGAGGGTGTTTACAAAACATTCAGCTGAAAGCAGAGGATAAGTGCCATATGCAAGCTGCTGCTGCCAGATGCAGAGATACAAACACAGTATTTAAAATGTCCCTGCTTTTTGTCTGGATTTCTGTATGGAAATGCGAGCATCATACTCTACAAATGCAGTTTGGGATGCTCTTCCACGACCGGCAGAGAGAAACCCTGCTTCTGCCAAAGGAGAGATCCTAGTTTCCTAATGTTCCTGGCTGCCCTCCTGCATCCCTATTCCCATCCATGATTTCCCACCCGTCCTTCATTGAGGCTCTTCTCATACCTTAGAGTGCCAGTGCATTTACTAACTTCAGGAGCAAACTATTTTTAGTGGGATTAGGGTTATTTTTCTGGGCTGTTTCCTGTATCTTCAGCCCTCTGAACTGGTTTATTGAGGACACATTTGGTATCAGAAGGGTGCAGGAAAACAGCAAGAGTACTGGCCAGAATGGGAGGAGCAGGAGGACCCTGTTACAGCAGCAGTGGGCTATTGGCAAAGCCACCTTCATCCTGCTGCAGCCTTAGACTAAACATTTGTACCACTTCACTCAGTGGCTCAGAGACCTGGGTTTTGACCTGGGTCACACACACAATGTGACCTGACTCCAGCCAGGTTGCTCAGCTCCAGTTTCCTTTGGAAGGAGGCCATGCCTTTCCCTAGGCCACCTTGCAGACTGCAGAGCTCAGCTGCTGTGGTACTAGGATTGTTTTTATGAAGTCTCCAATATGTTTTTTCTCACTGGAGAAGTGGTTCCTTTTTTCTTATTTTTCCTATGTTCAAAAAGACGTGGCTTATTTTTAGCTCATGTTTCTCCTTTTGAACTTGCATGGGTATTAAGTCAACACAGTCAACATAGTGACAGTGGTTCTGCAAACCCTCCATAAAGTGCAGTGCACCACGTTGAGAAAAGAACATAGGAACTGAAAGTAGGACTTCTGACAAACTGGGAAACTTAGAAATAATCGCACAAATCTTAATCATATTCCATCTGATTTTGGAGAAGTTTATTAAAAGGTTCTGCCAAGGACACTTTATCCCAAAGATGCCTGTAGTTCTGTAGGGCAATTTCTGCCATTTCTTCTTTAGCTGTGAAACCACCCTTGGCTATTAGACCATGCAGACCATGATATATTATCTAGGGTGCTCTACTGAGACTTTTACTTTGTGGTGTGAGGGAGAAAGGGGATGAAGCCATAGATCCATGATTACATGGGCCAGCTAGCAGCACAAATAACAGTGTTGTAACAATGCTGGGATGTCAGGTGCAAGAAAAGAGAAATTAGTTTTTTGTATAACTGGCTATTTCACTGAAACTATCAGGCACAAGATGGACTAAAGGAAGGGGTTCTTTCCTGTCATGCTGAGGTCCAGCATGCAAGCCACATTGTGAAAACTGAAGGCAATTTCTGGAGGTCCCTTCTCAAGTTCTATGAGAAATTATAAATTGTTGACCCTCACAAAGAGCCATGTCACTTCAGCACCTCTGAAAAATGTGGTAGTTTTTGTCCAGCCCACTTTAGGAATGAAGAAAAAAACAACATACTGTCCGATAATATGATTGCGAAATCAGGGGGTTTTGGGCAAGGTAAACTGTCATGTGTTTGCTTGCTTCTAAACCCAAATTTGTTTTCTGTGTTTCTGTGGAAAATCAGAGGATGTTATAAGCTGAGTCATGCCATTATTGACTTTAGCAAGCACAGCACTGATATAAATAGTGAAACACTGGTGAGTCTTAGACAGAAGAAAAAGAGATTGAGAGGTCTTCTAGCAAGGGCTGGTAGAACAGGGAGACAAAGATGAAGACAAAGATCCTTCTTTTCCTTGAGTTATTTTATATTATATGTTCCTCTGCTTTTCCAGTGGGTCCAGAAAAGGAAAAAGAAGATATGCAACTTGCTAAGGTAAGGACTACAAACAGAATTGAAAAAAAAATTTACTGAGAGAATGAACAAAGTGATATATTAGCAATGTAGAATATATTATTACCAGATCTCTTCATTTGAAAAGAAATTTTTATATTCTAAACTGTTGCTTTCTCTTCCCTATCAGAAATATCTTGAAAACTTCTATGATTTTAAAGAAGAGAAACATTCTCTGTTTAAAGCAAAGGGCCTCAACCACATGGCTGATAAAATACGACAGATGCAGTCATTCTTTGGGCTAGAGGTGACTGGGGAGCTGAATCAGAAGACACTGGACATGATGAAGCAGCCTAGATGTGGAATACCAGACATCCGTTCATACAGCGCCTTCCCACACAGCCCCACGTGGAAGAAAGAAGATGTGACCTATCGGTAACATACATTAAAGCATGTTTTCCTACACACCACTGAGAAGCTTTGTGAATGCTAGGCAGATGTCAACAGTTCTTCACTATTTATTTCTGTATTTCTCCATATGAAAGCTCCATTCAGAATGAAAGGGACGGGAATGTGGGAAATATTCAGGCTTCCAAATAGTCATGAGAATACCAAAATAGGAGTTTACATTAGGTAGCTAATAGCCTACTAAATAATATACTCAGTGGACAGAAGGAATACAACTGAGTATATATGTTAGGGTTTCTGAAAGGCATGAAAGAAAACTGTGAAATCTTCATCTGTTATGTAAGCAGACTATTTTGAAAATAAACCACTTGTGACACATAAATAATTGTAACAACTGATTAAAATATTTTACATTGATACCGTATGTCCCAGTCACATGTGATCTGGTTGCTTTTAATTCCTTTTGTCTTTAATTCACAGGATTTTGAACTACACTCCAGACATGCTGCAAGCTGATGTAGAGGAAGCAATTGCAAGAGCCTTCCAACTCTGGAGCAGTGTCACCCCTCTGAGGTTCACCAGGGTCTATGGTGGTCAAGCAGATATAATGATTTCCTTCGCAGCTGGATGTAAGGAGACTCCATTGCCAGGGAATCATAGTACTTGTCACTTTTTTGTACCAAGACAATGAAAAGCATCCCTTTTGTTCCCCCTTATTTTTAGTTCACGGTGACTTCTATTCCTTTGATGGTCCAGGAGGAACTCTGGCTCATGCCTACGCCCCTGGCAGTGGGATAGGAGGAGATGCCCATTTTGATGAAGATGAAAACTGGACCAAATTTACAACCTATAGTGGTAGGCAAACTTAAATATTGTGTTGACTGTTATTTTATTAGAAATTGTTGTCTTGAAGTTGCTATAAAGTCACATACCCATGGCAGTAATTCCAGTATTTACTGAGATGTAAAATTTCAGTATAATTTAATAAAACAGTTCTGCATCTTTTGATCTGGGATGCAGTTACAACAGTTCCTTGAAGTTAATACAGACTGCAGTTACAGCTCCAGTGAAGGAAATTAAGTTAGCATTGAATAGCAATTTTGGGTAATCATGACATCAAAAGACAGGGAATTTTCACCCTTGGATAGTGACCTTAAAAGTCATAATATAACCTCTCACTGATTGGTTGGTTGGTTGGTTGGTTTTTCATTGGGCTTGGGGTTTTTTTCTGATTTAAAGTAATGCTCATCTTTAATTCTAGAAAGGAAAAAGCATCTTGAATTTATTGGCAAATAAAATGAAATATAACAGTGAAGTGTTCTGGTTGGCAGCAGTTTCCAGGGATTTGTTACGTGTTAGTGGTTTCATGGGGTAGTTACCTGGCAAATTCCATTTACTATTCCGAAAATCTGATCTGGTGACTAAAACCTTCTCACTTCATTTTCAGTTGTTATTAATATTAAAGAAACCTCAATTCTTTGTTGGAAAAATTATACAACATGGGAAAAATTGTTCCAATAGTGGTTTTACAGTGAGAAATCAATGCCCATAGTTCAAAACTCATTGTTCTCCAGGAGGTCAGAGAGCTCGTACTTGGGCATAGTTAGATTTTGCCATTTTTTTAAGACCATGAAGAATAAATTTCATATGACAGAATGGCACTTCTATCCCACTGTCATGTAAAAAATAAAATTATTTTGTGTTTGTTCTTTGTACTGGATCTTTTTTAGGATACAACTTATTTCTCGTTGCTGCTCATGAGTTGGGCCACTCACTAGGTCTCAGTCATTCCAACGTTTTTGGTGCTTTGATGTATCCTATATATATGGCCGTAGATACAAGGGACTACCAACTTCATCAGGATGACATTGATGGCATTCAAGCCCTCTATGGTAAGCAAGAAGAATCATTTTCTGGTGAATGATGGATAACAATTTATAATTAATTTTATCCAACAGATAAAATGTACTGAACTTCCTACTACAAGAAAGATACTAAGGTGTGGTTTCTTCTTATTATTTTTGGGGAGATCTCTTGAGATTTTTGTGGCTAACAGTATACTGCAAAATGGAATCTGTAGACTGTATTCATTCCAGTTAGTCAAAAGATCCAAGAGCCTTTCCCCAGTGATACCAGAGGAATAGACCATGACTATAGTATTAAACCCTCTTATCTTCCACTAAATGTATGTTCACAGTTGCCTTTACAATTCATTTGGCTTCACATGGTACAGCCTGGAATGCTGTGACACGAACTGGTCTGATCCATATTCCAATTCCACACTTATTTATTTTCCAAAGGACCCCCCAAGGAATCTGCTGCACTTCCAACAAAAGCTTTTCCCCCACAAGAACCAACTGAAATGGTACCTGCAGAAGCACCAACTCAAACGTCCCCCAGGGAGGAACCAACAGAAATTACACCATCCAAGTCACCCCAAAGACCAGATGACTGTGACCCTCATTTGACTTTTGATGCTATCACTACGCTCCGTGGGGAAACACTGTTCTTCAAAGGCAGGTAAGTGCTTTTATTTCCATCAACATCTATTTCTGAGACTCACAAAGGCAAAGCATTAAGTTCAATTCAAAGAACTTATTGTTCCTTGGTTACAAAGGAAAATATTTCTCTCTTTAACTGTTAAGGCAACTTTGAAACATTTTACTAGCCCACCTGGGCTGGGTGAGTAATATGGTTTACTGAAAAGTGAGTATAATGTTTTAATCCATCATACCTCATCGTCCATGTCTATTAAAATTGTGCAAGGCTGAATAATTCCAGTGTCACTCCTCAGCCTGCAGCTGCTTCACATGTAGCCCTGTCCTCATCACACCATCCAGTGTGTGGGCAAGGGAGCTGTGGAAAATGTCACTGGTGACTTCTAGTGTCACTCTAGGACCTAGGATTCTGCACTAGATCAACTGCCCTGTAATGTCTAAAGGAAGCCTGCTGTTACACCCTGCTGTTACAGGATGGCCTTGTTTTGGGTACACTCTGACACTTCACTGTAGTGAGTTTTTGGCTGGGCACATCCAGCCTGGTGAGAGCAAACAGCAGATCAGGTTTAGGGCTCCACCACCTCCTTGGCTTGGTAGTTGTGTTTTGGTTGAACAAGCTTCCTTTCCTTCAAAAACACATGAAGAATTGTAGCTTTAAAACTTAATTTATCAAGGAGAAGGGGAAAAGAGCAATTCTTCCTTAAACTGGGTTTTAACATGTTTCTCAAGAATATTTATTTAGCATTTGCAACCAAACTGAACTGTGCCTGCCTATCTACATAGGTCATGGTGAAGAGAAAGCTGCAATTGTCAGCACTGCCACAGATATCTTCTGTTGTCCTGGAGAAACCATTAGTGTGCAAATGCTGAGCTCCACAGGGCCACCAGCTGTAGGTGACCCTGGCTGAGCCCAAGGGATTAGACAAGATGAACTTCAGAGGTCCCTTCCAACATCAACTATCCTGTGACCTCAGAGCAGCCTGTGGCAAAGGGCACAGATCTGTCATGGAGCAGGGCAGAGTGAAGGACTGCATCCCAAAAGGAGTGGTATCTCTGCCTCACAGGGAACACTCGTTCCAGCACCCAGACAGTAACATTAAAAGTACATTTATGGGCCCTTGATCTCCTAATGAAGTACAGTCAATGAAGCACTGCTGGTTTTTGTTTCTATCAGCTATGTCTGGCGCAAAAGTCCATATTTCTCAGAAATTGAGCATGACACCATCTTCTCCTTCTGGCCATCACTGATAGCTGGCTTTGATGCTGCATATGAAGTGGACAAGAGGGATCGAGTGCTATTTTTTAAAGGTACTTCTCTTACATTTCCATCAGTTTTTTTATGCACACATGAAGTTATAGCAATACTGCTAATGTTATTTAATCATAATGGAAGGAATATTATGATAATATATTAACCCTAATATTAGTGCTACCACTAATAGAGAATATTCTTGATATTTAAATCTGTTTAAATTTTGAAAATTATATTGCTGCCATTAACTAATGCTACTTCACAACAGTCCTACACAGAGTTCCTTTGGTCAGTGAGAAAGAAGACCATAGCTGAGACAAAATTGATTGCCTGATTACTTTATCTAAATACATTTTTAAAGATGACAAACACACCTAAAAATGTATTGACTTTTAATTATTGAGTATATAATACTCGTAGTGACTATAAAAAATAGAAAATACAACATCTATGAGATATTCAAACTTCTGTGCACCTTAAGTGGGTAAGGTTTTCATCTGCACATCTATACTCTTTGATGGCATTTACTACACAGAAATCTCTGGGACTTTGACAAAAAAAGAGGATCAGACTCCTCAAGAATCCTTACAACTTTTTCTGTTTTCCTGTAGATGATCAGTACTGGGCTGTCAGTGGCTACAGCATAGAGTCAGGTTTCCCCAAATCCATTCAGAACCTGGGCTTCCCCACCAGTGTCAGGAAAATCGACGCAGCCGTTCATGACCAAAGTACCAAGAGAACCTATTTCTTTGTTGACAAAAAGTACTGGAGGTAAGGTTCTTCTCTCTTCTGTACAAGAAATAATCAAAACAGCTTTTTCAATTAAGTGCTATGAGTATTTGTACAGGAAGTGCTTGCCTTTTTTTTGTCAGCCTTCTCAGCCACTAAAAGCTGAAACTCAATTACTCAGGTATTTTCATAAAACAAAATCTGTTACTCCCGAGTGTCCACTTACTTTTACCAGGCTGTGATAAAGGGGCAAATGAGTTTTGTTTATTCATTAAGAAACATGGTGAGCTAGTATAAAAATATAATGTATTATAAATAGTATGAAAAATATAAATCAAGTAGACTTTGTCAATGTCAGTAGTTACTAAGATGCAGAAGTACTCTGTGAAATTTATAAATGAAAAATCAAGTTACAGAAAGAGATTAAAATATTTATTTCCTAAGAAACAGTTCACCTAACAAGAAATCTTAGCCTAATAATTAATCTGTAATACTATCTTGAAGGAGTGTTATTACACCTGAAGTTTTCATTTCTCTTATGGGGGTCACTTCATACATTGTTTACCGTAAAATTAAAATAATTATGTTTGAATTATTTAAGATTATTACTCAGTATAAACCCCATTTAGCCTCATTGTCAGTCTCAGAGAATGAAAGTAAATTTTCTAATCTGATATTCTGAAAACACTTACCTAAGCTGTAAAGATGTAAATATCCACACAGTCAGGATTTATACAGCTCCATGAGGTCATAGATCGCAGGTGCTGGATTTTCAGCTGAGAGTAGGCATATTTTTTAAAAATCACTGGTTTCAACATTGAATGTCACATGCTTATTTTTTGCTTCCATGCAATTTCTTTATTTAGTTTCAATGAAAATACCCAATCAATGGAAAGAGGCTATCCAAGAAAAATATCTGCTGACTTCCAAGGGATCAGCCATCCAATTGATGCTGCTCTTCAGAAAAATGGTAAATTAATTAAAATGTAATTTAAAAAAAAAAACAAATACCACTTACCAAAGCCAAAAAAACCCTCCAGCTTCAATACATATATTACATTTTGGGTTGATTTTTTTTTAAATCACTCAAGGAAATAGTGAGCGTATACAATAGGTATACAAAAATGAAATATTAATTTGTCAATATTTTCTCCTTCCAATTCTAGGTTATTTCTACTTTTTCCATGGATCAAACCAGTATGAGGTTGACATCAAGAGGAAGAAACTCATCCGTATAATGAAAAGCAACAGCTGGTTTAATTGCTAGAAATATTAAATGACAGTGCAGGAGTATATTTGTACCAGAAAGAGTTTTTCATGTTTCTTGTTTTAAAAACAGTGTTATTCAGCTCTTCCTGTGCATCCGAGTCTGAAATGAGGGCCTTTGGCAATCCTAATTTAAAATCTTAAAATGCAAAACCTAATGTACAGTTTTAATTTATTTTGTTCTCCAACTATTTATTAATCAGTTTGCTTTTGAGTAATAAAGTATTTTGCCTGCGTTTAGCAGTTCTTGTGCTCTGATTCAGTCCACTGGGGACAAGGCATCTGCCACAACCATGCACAAGCCTGAATGGCACCAGGATTCATCATCAATTTCAGCAGTGAGAGGAAAGTATTTCAGTGATTGTGGGGGGAAACTTAAAAAGAAGTAGAGGGGCAGTTCTTGCAGGCAATTAGAAATTACCCAGGCGGCAAAGGAGGGAAACAAGACACTCAGGAACAATGTGGGGGAGGCATAAAAGGTAAGAGGAGATCCTACACAAGAGTGTGTGAAGGGAGAGACTGGAGTCTATAGCTTCACCTGCTCTGACCCCTGGCACAGGGACAGAGGGATCAAGGCAGGGGTGGGGACAGCAATGGGCTGAGAGGACCAGTGCAGCAGTGCCACTGAGGGTGGGTTTAATGGATAGAGTCATTGGTACAGCAGGAATGAGCAACCAGAGAGAAGGGTATGTGTCCAGTTTGGGGATGGAGGTAGCATGCAAGCAGGGTGGGAAGTGATGGAGATATGATCACTGGGTCACAGGGAGTCAGTGGATTAGCCCTCTAGAGCTGTAACCATGTCCATGGAAAAGGAGTCAGAGCTGGCAGACCGCCTCACAATGCTCGACAATAAGCCAGAAACAAGTACCACTAACCAGAGCAAATAAGTCAAAATGATAAGAACCAAGGATTTTTATGTAACTACCACAGATGTATCATCCAGAGGACAAGTGGTGAGATACAGAAAAGCACATCTGCTTCCTCCATCATCCTTTCTTAGGTCCCTCTCACAGGACAATAGCTCAGTGAGTTTAAACACCCCTTGGGCTGACAGACAGCTTAGCTGTAGTCCATCCTCTCTTTGAAGGGGTTTGATCCCATCTCTTACCACACTGCTTTGATGATGTGGTTGTACAAGGAAGTTGACTCGCTATTATTCTTCCTCTAGCAAAATTGGCAAAGGCAGAGAGAGGATGGGAAAGCCTGACAAGGACAGTATTCCAGCTACCACAGCTCAAACCCACAGCTCAAACTTTCACAGAAATGAGATTTGTTCCTAGTTTTCTGCACAGGACAGTTGCCTCAGACATCTGAACAAAGACATACTGCCACCTCTTCCTCCCTTCATCATAGCCAGAAGCCATGGGTCTCCCAGTGCACCCACAGGCCCACTGTCCCACTGTGCTCATAGACAAGATTAAAGGCAGCAGAGATAATGCTAGGTTGGATGGGGCTTTTAGCAGCCTGGTCTAGTGGAAGGTGTCCCAGCCTGTCACAGGTGGGCTGGAATGAGATCATCCTTAAAGTTCTTTCTACTCCTACAATTCTATAATTTTATGATCTTGGAATATCTCATCTCATCTTTGTTGTGTTCTCCCCATGCATGTTTTGTGCTATGCTAGATATGCTCCAAGTGCCTCAAAAGCCAGGTTTAAAACCAACTTACATTACAAACCAGGCCATGACTTAAAAGTCACTTTTAACTTTAACAACAGACCTTGCTGTTATGTCAAGTAGGGACACACCAGCTCAGCATTGCCACAAGGGCAGTGGTTCACCATGGACTGAAAAGTGGCTGAGCTCACATGGCAGCAGTCCAGGCAGGGCAGAGACACAGGAAAACTGGTGTTGCCCCAGCATCTCCCAGTGTCTTTCTCAATAGCTTTTGATCAGTACACAGCCTGCTCTGAACAAACTTCAGACCAAGGACTTTAGATGCCTCCAGGCTGAGGCAGGGTGCTTTTGAGTACTGGTTACGCATAACTAATGGAGTTAATTCCCTTTTTTATTCTTAATGCCTATGTACTTTGATATCCTAAATAGATGCCTTCTTGTATGTGAAGGCTAACATCAGAAATCAAGCCTTTAGGCTCTAGTTGCTATCTGAGACTTGAAAGTGGTTAAGGAGGAATCAAAAGGAACATTTCAGCAAGAAAAGTGAAGCAGAACACTGTTGATGTTTACAATGACTCACATTAGATTAAAGTATTTTTCCTACATAAGGTTAGTATTGCTTTTTTAGTTATGACATCCAGGAAACAGCAAAATTAAAATACTCCCTTCTCCTTTGGGTATTAATTAGTTTAAACTCACCATATTTACTTAGCTGTGAAGAGAAATGTAGCAAGTGTAGCCTGGATTAGAAACAGATGACAACATGCCATGGATTTCGCAAAGACGGGGACTAGTAGGATGTGTTAATCATGGAATTTCTATCTGTATTTCTGCTTTGTCAATGTCTTAAACCTTAAAATGAAACAACACTACTTTCAGTTTTGGAAAAGCAATGAAATTCCTGGCAAATGAATGATGTACTTCAGATGACGTTGGAAACGTTGGAAGCAGGAATGCTGCCTTTCTATACTCTGTGAACAAGAGAAGATTTCTTGTAACCATAATTTTGTTATAATTCATAAATTATTGCTGGAATTAAAGACTTATTGGGTGACAGCAGGAGAAATTTATCCATAAATGTAATTTCAAGTACTTGTCCTGTATGAATTGAAACTTTTCTTGGAATCCAAGAGCAGGCATGCAAATTAGTCACAAAACATAACTTGTCACATCTATAATTCTTGACTGCACAACTGTTGACCTAGACCAAATCCCTTGCACATGAAATCTCAGGCAAAGATCCCTTACTGACTTCACTGGCAGAGGACAAGGGTGACCCGTGTACAAGTTGACTAGGACGGGAACACTGAATGCTGCCAGGGAATCAGCATTACCATCCTGGAGACCCACAACTGTTATATAAAAGCCAGAAGTAGGTCACACATTTGTCTTTGTCAGCAATAAAATATTTTTGAGGCTAGGTTTGTGCTGCCAGGTCTGAGGGTTTGCAGCACAGCCAGGAAGGAGATGCTGAAGGCACTGAGTCATGTGCTGTTCATGGCAGCACAGGCTGAAGTTGCAGTTTTACAGCTCAGAAGGTTCCCCTGCACAGCGCTGCTCTCTCGGGTTTTGGCCAAGGGTCCTACACTGCTACCACAGCTCAGCCTGGCCAGGACCCTGAGGATACATAATGCAGTAGAGAGGAGCAGTCTCAAGCTCTGAGTAATTAAGCCCTTGGCTATGCACAAAAAGCCAACTTAGTTTCATCCTATGGGCTCTATGAGATGTTCTTATACTTTCCTCTGTACTACATTATTCACTGTTATTAAAACATATAAACTTAGAATTAGAAATAACCTTTGTGTTAAGGTTAATAATAATAACAATAAACATATTGTGTCTATGTTATATCTTGTGTTATATGTCTTAAGGTGGGGCTGTGGGAATGCATCCAAGGCAGAAGATTAATTCCAGAGGAGGAAGAGATAAGGGCAATCTTAGGATCTTACTCAGACAATTTAAAGGTTGTAAAAATGAGAATATAGTAATTTTCACACTGATTTAAGATAAAACCAGAAATTGACATTGTACATTATGCTACTTTTGGATAAAGTCACCTCAAAGAAGAACATGAAAGAATGTCTCTGATTATAGAAGCTTCTTTATGAAGCATATTCTAGGTGATTGATCTCTTGTGAGAAATGTGGAATAGTATCAAGAAAAGTGAAAAAAGTTTGACAGTGTGGCAGAAGTATGTACTTGAGATATCTGAGAATCAGAAAATTATATAAATTTCATTCATACCTTCCTAGATGGTTTTGATGCCTTTTAGTAGCCCTCTCATTAGAGAGAAAGATGGATGATGAAAATTTAAGTCCTACAGGCTGGAAAGCTTCTTCTGCCTTCTAGTACACATGGAGACACTGAGAGAAGAGATAAAAGGGTTGGAAGGCTGTAGGGGGCTGTAAGTACTAGGAGCTATTTCTGCAGAGAGGTACTGTCGGTGTGTAAGCTACACAGGAGAGCTCTGCACTAATTTTTGGATTCATTTCACCTACTCTGGTACACCTCCTATAACTCTGTGAGTGGAGTCATTACCAAAAGCTCCCACGGAGGATTTTGCTTCCCTTTGGCTCAGCTGGTCCATTTCTGGACCATTCCCTGAGCCTGTCCTTCTCTTTCCAGGACTAGGGAGGCATTTNCTGAGCCTGTCCTTCTCTTTCCAGGACTAGGGAGGCATTTTCTCCCTAATGGAAAAGCCTCAGGTAGATGTCTGCTCTTAGGGTAGGAATTCAGACCTCAGGTAACCCTTGTGGAGTCCTACCAGCCTTGCCTTGCTGTTTCAGCTGCCCAGACCTAACAATTCTTCATGTGCTGCCTGTGGATGGCCCTGAGCATGCTCTGCTCTAGGGATCTTTCACAACACGGTGCTCTTCAGCAGGAAATAATTTCAGCAAATATCTCAAGGGCACAATATATTTATAAACTCTCCTTTCACATGTCTATTATTCCAGAAGCTCTGTGGAAGAAGGTTTAGCTCTCTGCACAAAGTCTCACTTGCTTCTCAGTGCTGCAGGCTTACCCAAAATCCTGTGCCAGCCCCACACAGGAGTCTTGGATATGTAAGACTGTCTTCAATGGCAGAAGACATCTCTCTTTAGGATTCCATCCCCTCTGCTTTGTCCTTATTTATGGTAGTGCATGCAGGATGTGATTGGACATTGGGGAAAAGTCTCAGCAGCTCTTACCACCAATGGCAGAAATGGGAAACAGAGGAAACTCTCTCTGGCAAGGACTGCAATCAAAGGGTTTGATCCAGAAAACCTCAGTGCTTTTTAAAACTTTGTAGTAAGTATCAAAAGAGAATGTGAAATAAAGTCTTTGGGCAATTCCCTGAGAACAGTGGAAAAACTGCTGAAAAAAAGTAGCATGAAAATATCTTGGCTTAGTTTCTATATTTTTTATATATGCTTGGAAAAGTGCTTTCATTTATTTGCATTAATTTCATATTTTCCTGCAGGAAAAAAGATTGTTTCATTCAAGAGCAAACTGTTTTTAAAAAACCTGCATAAACAAATCATTGCTTCATCAAGCAAGGAGTTGTAGCACTGACAGGACTCTACTGGGAAAGATGGTGGCACTATAATAGCCTCCAAAAGAAAAAGTATAAACAGACTTGAAAAAAAAATACTAATAAACTCAGTAAATTAATTTTCTGTTTGTAGTTTACGGTCCTGTAACATTCTGTGAATATTTATCCCTTTAGGCACTTTGACAATCCTTCTGAAATTAATATTATCTTTGAATGGAAAGCATTAAAGAGACATGCTTTTAGTTTTGGAGAGCAAGACTACATTTTAACAATTAAAAGGTTAATAAGCTCATTAAAAAAACTACAGGTCTATTATCTTCTCATTAATCATATTTCCATGTTGCAAAACCTGCACAAGGGTGGAACCGGATGAAAGACAGCACTGATCTGTTTTATGGTAAAACTCTTGTTTTGTATGTTCTGTTGCTAACTAGACATTGTGAGAATCAATGAGTCAGGGATTGGAAAGCTTTATAAAGCAGAAAAATACTATATAAAGGTGAAGCAGGTATGTGGCAGACTAGAAAAAAGACTTCTATAAAAGACAGAATTGAGAATGGGAAATCTCCCATTTCTCCTATTATTGTGTGCAGCACTCTCCTGCGCTTTTCCTGCAAATACAAGGCAGACAAAGGAAGATGGCATGCAGCTTATCCAGGTGAGGAAAGTAGAGCTCAGATGTTTAACTACTGTTGAGCATCCACGGCAATCTGTGTAACTAATACAGAGCAGTCAAAGAACAAGTAGAATAAATAACTAATTGAATATTTCTCAAAATGGATGTGTGATGACAAAAGCTACTTTAGCACCATCTTATTTTACCTTTTTTAGAGACCAATTAAATCCAATGATGCATTCACTGTCTGTTAATTCTACAAAGAATTAAACTCCTGAGTCAGTCCAGGATAGGTTTGTTGTTCAGGTGGAAATGTGGTTATTTATATGACTTGTGATATTATGAAACATAACTCTTCATGAAGTAAGTATCGTATATTTTTCTGAACTATTACTGTCTAAAATGTGGAGAAACGGGATACAGCTGCTGAAATTTTAAATTCAGTTATGTATTTCAAATTACTTCCACTAAAGGACGCTAGGTAACCTTTGGGAGCAGAGTGAGCGGAAGCCACATTATCAGAAAATAATCTTTCAAACAAATGCTAATTTTAAATGTCTTTTGATAGTTACAAAATATTTATAGTGATAATACAATGTAAAAAACTACCATTAAGAGAAAAATATTCATACAGGCTTTAACAAACTATTATCCATGCTGCCATAGAACAGAAGGAAAAGTAGTGAAAGCACGTGACAGACTGGTGTTTATTTAACATCTTATAATATTTTTAATGTTAGTTTAATATCTTTATAAGTTTAATATGTTTATATATTGTATGTTGCTCAAAAGCAAACATCATCGATTGTTCTAGGTTTTGATTTTGTTTGGCTTTTTTTTTT
>VWYI01033759.1:0-12833 GCA_013399455.1 Anthoscopus minutus
GAAAGGAAAGGAAAGGAAAGGAAAGTTAAAACAGGGCACTAAGTGAAAAAGTGAAAAGGAAGTAGATTGCTTTTGAAAAAAAGCAGCATTTTGTGGTGATTCAATTGATTACTTTTGTGGCTGTTTCTCTGCTTTAATACTACCCTAGAATCTTTACTTTTCAGTTCAATGTAAACTGCACATGTTTTGCCAGTGAATTACTAAGCTGAAACATTTATTGCTTTTACGTTACTCTCTCTTCCCCTTGTTGGTTTCTGCTAAACCTCATCCTTTTTTCTTGTCAGTGGCCACTGTGAGCAAGTCCAAATAGGATGTACAGAGGTGATGTATGAGCTTAAATTGCTTTTGAAGTTCACTCATAGCTCATTTTGCCCAGAAAAAATTCAGGAACAATACCAGACCAGATTCTAAGCAACCATTCCCCACACACTTGGACAACAAAAGTGTGTGGGCACTAGTTCATTCTTCACAGTAAAATGTTATCTGTGCTATATATCCCACTGCATATTTATGAAGAGTGTGGATAATGGAAGATTGGAGCCTATTGTAGCAGCAGTCTTGTTTATCTCATTTTCTATGATCTGCTTTTGTTATCTTTTTGGTTTACTTCTTTAGTGAATATTGCACTTTTTATTGCTTTACCAGACACATTTTAAAGTCTTTCTTTTCCTGCAGAAAGCACATACTGGGCAGCAGCTGACTTTAGGAACATAGTTTATACATCCATATACACTGACAATTGAAGATGCTTTATAAATTGTAAGTCTCGTGGTACCAAAGTTATCCTGTGGCAGATAACCAGGAGCTATACCTATGGATTACACTGTATTACATCATTAAAAAGTCTCAGCACATGTATAAATCAACCCAGTAGGAGTGAATGTATTAAAAATGATGTATTTACTTGCCAGGGCTCTCAATACACTTACAGGGTATTCTTCTCTTCTGCTGAAGACTGTTATATGATAGTTCTTTAAATCTGCCCTATAAGCCAGATCTTCCAAAAATTCTTTCTGTTTTTCCTAGAAGACCTTCCCTGCATGGCAATGGCTTCACAGTTCTTCCTGTGTAATTTGGAGAACAAAAGCTAATTCAAGATCCACCTGCATGTGTCTGCATGGTGCTGCTCTAGGTCTGCCTCGGGCTGGAATAAATCAGGTGCACAGCTGGAGCACTTTGGGTGCACAGCTGGAGTGGGTCTTTCGGTTTGGTGTGGCCCACACAGAGCCCAGGATCGGTGCTGGGCTCCAGCAGCAACCAAAATGGGATTCTCAGAGCTCTCTGGAAATTCAGGGATTCAATTCAGGTTCAAGACTGCAGCCCAGATCTGAACTAGGCTGCTAACACAGCCTAGTTCAGGTCTGTCCTGACCTGCTGAATGCAACCCCTGCTGCTCAGCAAGGAATAGTTAACACAACTTGACATCAAATCTGTTTAAAGGTGTAGTTTACTGGCCTTGTCAGCTAAGTGACAAAAATGGGTGACAAAATAAATAAAAAAAAGGGTGTCAAATCTCAAATTTTCTTTTGCACTTTTCTACCCTGTGGAAAATAAAATTATGAGGCACCAGGAATTGTGTTCAAACTGGAACATACTTGAATTGAAACATGTTAGGAATGCACTGTTGACATTATGCAGAGAGAAATATCACTGGCACCTTCTCTTTGAGAACGTCAGGGAGCTTATATTCAGTTTAACTTAAAAAACAAACAAATAGCAAACCAACCAAAAAAACCTAAACTATAGATTTTGTGCAAGAGAACTATAAAGCACACATGAATGATGTCTCCAGCAGAGTAATGGAATTAGTGCACACAGGGGGCTTGATTGGAGCAGCTCATTTATTTGCATGATAATAAAGGGGATGTATGTGAATAGGGGCACACAGCACTTTTTGGAATCCTCTTCAGCTTATATAATGCCCATATTCTCTATTTTATGTAAAACAAATAATTAAAATGTCTTTGATTCACTTACTGTTTATAATTATGTTTTTTCTAATATGTTTTCCTCTTTGCTTTGTATTCAGAATTAATGTGTGTTTGGTTGGAGAAAACTGTTTATTACATTTTTAATATTGATTTTAATATGCTAAATCTAGAATGTGACAGATGTCATGATAGTCTCATAATGTTGCTTACATGGAACTTTGTTTGCTAAATGCCGTGTGCATCTCAGACTCTACCTTCAGTACATCATTGTAGCTAATCCTCGCCTGAATTCTAAATAAATAAAAAATAAATAAATAGGGAGGTATAAGAATAAGAAGTAAATGACAAATCTGGCAATTTTTATTTTATCTTGGGAAATCCTGACTTCTTTATCATTCACTGCAAAATCCCTCTGATTATACGGTGCAAGAACTTCCCTAGGTGAAATGTGATTGATGATGTGATTTTCACTATAAGTATATGATTACGCTTCTGTGTAGTTTAACAAAAACCTTCAATTCAGATCTTACATTTGTTTCTAAGCATCCTAATATCCTCCTTTCCAAACTGAGCAAATAATATTTTTCCAAATTGCTCCTAATGTGTAGCATTGAAAAAAGAAAAGGTGAAATAGTATTGCTGGAACCATGTAGAAGTTCTGTCATTGAATACCTCAAAGAGTTTTCAAAGACTTCTCAGGTTGAGGGGGAAATTTCACAGCAGTTGAAGTTGAAATCTTGCTTTTTGCTGGATCTGAATGAACTTTGAGCTGCGGAGTTTAGCTTGCATAGTAGCATGCAGAAAAACATGTTGGTGTGACGTGTGCAAATTTATCAAAAATGCATATTTATCAAAAATGGATATTTTCAGCTCTGTACTTAGTGATTTAGAGAATGGGCAATGTGTCTTGCAGTACAAACTACACATCATAACTAAACAAGGTGGATTAGAATTGACTCTTCTTGGCAGTGCATGCTGTAAATCAACAAATATGCTGAATGTCAAGTATATCAGAAAAACGTCATTCATAAGTACTCTCAAAAAGAAAAAAAAGGTGATATTTATCAGCTAAGGTTGCTGCTGTGTGCCAGGTGATCACCTCTAGCTGTTAACTACACACATATTGTGTCAAGCCCTGTGCCAAGAGAAACCGGGCACAGAGGTTGCTGTTTCACCAGCAGAAGCAATGCACCACCCGCTAAATCCATTTCTTTGCCAAATAATGCTTCCTATTCAAGAAAATGCCAATGTCACAGATGAAAATTACTCTATAGAGAAATCATTCACCAAACAGGATTGTACAGGGATAGATTAAAAAAAAATAAGACCTGGCTGGTGCCAATTACCAAAGGGAAGCAATTTGTCAGCCAGACAGCTCCTCCCACGGAGCTGGAAATATCACGTGCTCACCAAAAGTCCCCTAAGTCACCATTTCAGAAGGAAAAATTAAAATATTCCTGTCATTAAAGGCAAACAGGTGGGCTACAGCTGCTGCAAGGAGGTTCACGTGTGAGAGCCTCAGGAAGTCCAGTAAGGACAAGTGTAAGGTGCTCAGACTTTATTCTTTAGTACTTAAACTGGGATATGGAGTTTTGACCTTTAGGAAAAAAAAGTTCTCTGTGATAAACTCAGTCTTAACTATCTGCTCTGGAGGATGAAGTTTGATCATAAGGAGATTAAAGAGGCTTAACCTGACATGCTGAAACAACCCCCTGGGATCTCAAATCTTGTTATAAGTAGGAAGACAAAAGAGTTATATCGAACTAGAATTTCATTTTCAGTCTCTGGGATCTGGCAAATGCTATTACACAAGATAGGCCTGAAGGTTACAACACACTGGTCACGTGCCTTCCTTATTTCCAACTGTCCTTTCCAGAAAAAGGATGAAGTGTCATGGAGTTTTCTGCCCATAAAATTTACCTGTCTTAATGAAATATCACAAAAATTCACTTAATATCACATTATGGTTTCCAAGCTACATCCCCAGTTATTCAAATTTCTATTCCACTCACTTCTTTAAAATGCTGCAATAACATTCACAATAAAATGGTACAACAGGGAACACAGAGTTCAAAACTAAAATGTTTGACCACTGCTCATTCATGGGAAGCAAATACCTTAACAAAAGTTTTATGTTAATGTTTATACTATACACTCTTCCAAAATATTATCTTAATGGCATTGTACAATATAATGAACATCCCAGCATTTTTAATAAGTTTTTATTTGTTTGAGAAACTCAGTGAAAAGTCATATTGGCATCTACCATTAGCAGTCAGAAGATAACCCAGCTATTTGAAAGGAAAAATGCTGATATGATGCTCGTTCCCTGTTAATTGATGTCTACAGCTGTGTTTTTGTTAATGTGTGGGCTGGGGCTGTCACACTTTACTCAGTTTAATGTTGAAGAAGACAAAAATCTACTGAAGCTGATGAATTTAACATTGATTATATTCTGAGTAACACAGAAAATAAGTTTTGGATTTTTGTTACCGACTGCATGAGGGAGGCTTCTTGTACTCTCTACATTTGTTTATTTCTGTGTAAAACACAGGTTTCATGGGAAAACACATATTTCAGTATGTGCTCAAACAGTTCCTACCATGGAGCATCTAAACAACTTTCTGACTGTGAAGAAATAAAGAACACCTTGAGAGAAGAGAGATCATGGGTAAAAGGATGTCAATATGCACTTAAAAACTATTTTGTACTGTAGCATTTATATCAAATATCTTTTTTTAAACTCCCTTCAAAAATCCATCCCTAAATCTCTGCATAAGCTTTCAGTTGAGTAATTTTGTTGGCAAGTTCCACCATGACTCCATCAATGGAGAGATTTAGGGAGATATTTAATGGAAAATGATGCCCACCAATTATAACCTGAAATAAATACACAGTGGAAATCATCAAGCTGCTGTTACTCAATAAACAATTCTCAGCAGTTAGCACCCCAGGCAGTGAAATTTCTCTGCTTTTTTCAAATTTACTTGTTTATGCATGCCTGTTTTAGCTGAGTGCATCTAAAAGCTATCTTTTTTAAGTATCTGCTATTAATTATATATAATGTAATATGGATTGCTCATCTAAAGCAGAACATCTTTCTGATAGCTGCCATTAAGGAAACAAAAAGATATTAAAACTAGGAACTGTCTTGAGGCTGAAGTTTTGCACAAGTCACATTTACATGTTTACATAAGTGAGTCTCCAAGGGAATTTTAGCATGGGAAGAAAAATCTGAGGTTTCAATTGAAATTTCCTTCCTAGTCATTAAGTCAAATTTTCAAATTTCAAATCCATTTTCACACTGAAAAAAAAAAACCCTGTCACGTTCTGTAGAATTTTGCAGCTGTATTAAAAAGCAGCAAAATTTATAAACTCCTGGAAAAAATCCTTCCCTAACATTTTTCTAAACAGGTCAAAGTAATGATTCAGGCCAAAGAAAAAAAAATCTTAAAGTGAGAATAATAAAACAAAAAAAAAAATCCTTTAATCTGTATTTTCTTAAGTCTTCTGAAAAATATGCACCTTCCAAGTCTTTAACAGTCAGCCCTTTACAGTGAAGTTATCATGTAAAGCAGAAAAATAGTGCAACAGAAAAAAAAGTAAAAAAAAAAAAGGCAGAAGTGTCATGTCACAGAAAAACTTCCCAATTCTTGCAGTTTTAGGAACTATTTAATAATTTTTTCTGCTTGGTAAATGAGTAGAAAATGTGGAGACTATTTGTGGATTAATCTTCCATTGAGGATAACCTAAACTAATCTCTCACTGCAGTATTTTGCTTCCACTTTCCCCCTGAGCCTCCAGTAAGATTAATGTGTGAGCACAGCACAGTAGCTTATTTAGCTTCACAACA
Source organism: Anthoscopus minutus (assembly GCA_013399455.1). Taxonomy (NCBI): domain Eukaryota; kingdom Metazoa; phylum Chordata; class Aves; order Passeriformes; family Paridae; genus Anthoscopus; species Anthoscopus minutus. The sequence goes on from VWYI01033759.1 coordinate 5,785, forward strand.
ATTCTACTTGGTGGCAAATTATTAATATTTGTAAAGAAACTGTGGTAGCAGAAGGCTCTGTGCTGACAAGAACACATTTATAATTCTGGGACTAGAGGAAACACCTCAATGAATACCCCATTTCTGAGTGCCCCAGCAGCCAAGGCTAGAAACTAATTGCAGCACTTTCACATTTTCTGGCCTCCGTGCATCCACACCTTTGAAAACTCCACCAATTTTGGGATTTCTCATAAAATATGCAGAGGCTTACTATGTGCCTCTTCCTTGAACATCTCCAGAGCATGACCTGGAAGCATGTTGGCTCTCTCACAGCCTCTCTGGCCACAGGGCAGCACTGGAGGGGCATCACCTCCACCCTGAAACACACAGGTAAGAGCTGTGCCCTGACTCCTGTCTTTCCTCTGCAAAGCTGGCAAGATGTGTTCTTTGCAAAGCAGCTCTTTGCTTCTCGGCTTCTGACTAAGGCCTCTGGGTCACACTGGGCACCTTGACCATCAGGGAGAGGAAAAACAGGTCACAGCCTTTGTTTTGTTCTACTCAGCTTCAGTGGGGCTCAGGGGATGGATTGATCCTTGAGTATTTAAGACAGATCCTTAGCAGGGAACAGGAAACGTGTTATGAGCAAGGACCTGATTCTACAGGCACTCACACTAACTAATTGCATGAAGGGTCATGGCTAGGTTCGTTTTCCAGGCTAAATTCTTTTATTGCTTGAAAGCAATAAATCTAAAGCAGAAACCAATGTCTATTCTCTAGAAATAGATTTATTTTCTGCTTTGCAGTTCTCAGGAATTGCTGCTGAAATGGTGAACTTTTCTAAATGCCACTTAAAAGGTTCGCTGATTTCTTTCCTCGTTTCCTGGATCCAGTGTGTGTGTGCCTGTTGCTGCACCCAGCCCTGCTTTGCCACTCTGTGGGAACTCCTCTGTCCACACTTCTCTCCAGTACTGTCCCATACTCATTCTTCTTTTCTTCCTCTGCTGCCTTCCAAAGGTTATTCCATTTTTTCATCAGAACAAAGTAACTAATGAATTTTACTGAGCAGTTAACTGTTCTTAAATTTGCACATTTGATAATTATAGGTTTTTTTTTTTTCACTTACGTTTACTGATTATATATGGATTTAAAAATTCCTTACTTTTGAGATTTCCATTTCAGTCATTTTCTTGTTTTCAGCTCCTTTTATTTGTCCTTAAAAACCTCCTAGTTACCTTCAGTGCTTGTGTCTCCTGTTTTTCTAATGGTATTTGCATGCACCAGTACCTTCAAGGACAGATGCTTAAGATGTAACAGAACAAAGACTCTACAAGCAGGGTCTCAACAATATAAAGAGACACTATAAATAACCAACATATCTTTCTTGCTTTCTCTTTTCCCTTCATTGATAATTTGGATATGTGAGAACAGAATTGATTTCTAAGGATATTAGGAATTTTGTTCCAGTGGTGGAAATTATTTCCTTGTAACAGATCCTGAAAAAAGAATGGAGGCCTCTAAAGGGTCTCCAGTGTAAAAAACAAAAGGAAAACTCCATTTTTATCCATTTTATCCTTACATTTCAACAAGATTGCCCATTTAAATGAAGGAAACGTTGATGTACATTTCTTTGACATTGTGAGTGAATTTGATTCCTGTTTATCTCTTTTGGAGAGAAGGGGGAAAATCAAAACTGAGAAACTAGGTCACAGACGAGTGTCTTAACACCCACTTTTCCCCTCAACTGGGACTTTTAAAACAAAACTAGAAAAATTACAGGCCAAAGCTACGTTGTAAGGAATGAATTGCAGAAGTTTGGACAAACTCCCAGGTGTTCCCCAACCAATCCTGGGAGCACCAAAAGACCTGACAAGCTCCATGTTTCTGTTTTGTGTCATGTTTGCCCCACTCCTGAGGCTACTGCAGCCACTTGTCTCCTGGAGCTGCCAAGGAATTGCCTTCCATGGGCTCAGCAAGAGCCAGGGCAAAGTTCTGTTTGTGTTGCTGGCACCCACTGCACCAGTCTCTGCAGGACAAAATCCAGCTGAACCACCACCCAGAGAGCCCAGCTTTAATCTGTGTGTCTCTGGCTGAGCAATCCCACAGAGGAGCTCACTCTGGGATCAATAGGATTGCATGAACAAAGCACACGTTCTGCAATCTGGCTTTCAAATTTTTTGGGGTTTGGTGTTTTGAAATTTAGTTGTGGCCTTGCTGTTGATATGGTAAAATTTTAGTCCTTTCCCACTTCTTCTCTGTATTTCTGGATTTCAGCCAAGTTTCTCTTTACTCATTTCACATTCCTTCAGAGTCTGCCTCTCTCCAATCTATTGGCATTGCTGTGTTCCCTGCAGGCTTTCATCAGCATGTTAAACCCCATGATGGAAGAGGAGAACAAAGAGTCAATGTGCTAAAAGAAGGCTTTCGGTGATATATGTTTGAAAGGGATCTTTGAAATCTGAGTTAGCTGAAATTGCATGTGTTAAACAGTCTGCCTTCCTGAGGTCATCAGCAAGGTGAACTGTTCTCATCACAACACAATAAAAATGCCATTGTTTTATGTATAGCAGTTCTGGATACACTCTCCCTTGCAGTGAGCAATTTGTCCAAGAGTAAAAGGTAAGTGTTCACACTATACTTTTTATATGATCATTCCTGTTTGAGACAAACTGTGTTAAAGCAGGTGAATGAGAAGAGGAAAAAATAACATACAAAGAACAAAAAACAGGATAATATGTAGGATTGGGGTGGGGGAAAAACAAGATAACAGAAAACACAGGATTGTGTTTTTCTTGATATTTTTAAAGGGAACTGACCTCATTAAAACCTTTCATTAGTGAATTCTGCATGGCATAAATAGACTATTAGGTGCTTTAATGCTTTAACATGTTCTTCCAGCAGTGTTCAGCCTATGAGAAAGATGCATTTTAGCTCAGTTTAATGTCCCAAAGAGCAGCTGGAGGTGGAGGCTCAGGGAAGAGGCTCACAGCTATGCCACCTCACAGCTGTGACTCCCTCAGACACTCAGCTCCAGAGGATAGTACACTCAGGGCTAAGCCCAAGATCATTTGAGTTTAAAGTCAGCCAAGAAATAATACAACCCCCCAACCCCACCATGCCTTAACACTTCTGAAAACATATATAGACTTTTTTTTTTGCACACACAACACTGTGTGGCAATGATTCCTCTGGTTTCCTACACTGCTTGTAAAACAGAGCCTGGGAAACTTCTAAAAGTGGCATGTTTTTCAGATGTTCACAGGACATTCAAACAAACATCAAGAGGAATAAATCTGAGTCCCTGTAACACAGTGTGAGTCTGTGCAAGCTTTGGGCTTCTGGAGTCAAATTACAATAAATTCTGTCTTTTAATAAAACATGTTACTTCTCTCATTTTTTGGAGCCAGAGGAACACCGTGATTAGACAATTAGAGACACTCACACTGAGTGACTCAATTACTCTAGATGCAATTTTATGAGCAGATTAAAATCCTTGACCACTTAATGATGATTGAGTATTTCATGCCACTTCCTATTAGCAAAAAGGGACCCTCAGAGCAATGGGAGCTTCTGTCACCGGGCCCTTGCCTCCCATGGTGGCACTTTCCACACTGTTCCAATGCAGCCCTCACACCACTGCAGTGGCACACACACAGCAGCCACTCTGAAGGTTCATGAATGACAAAAAGGCAACTTATAGCAACTAATATAATGTGCTTCTGGAGGAAGTCCCTCTCCTCTGTGCAAAAAATGTTACTCTTTAATTTTTAACTGAAGGCGTTGGTGCCTGATTGCAGCCTGAGAACTGCATTGAAATAAAATAGAAAAGAAAAAAAAGAGTTTGCAGTTTACATTGGCTTCTGATTTCAATGTCTTCATGTGTATACTGCAGGATTTGGCCCTTTGGGACCCTCCTAACACCTTCCCAGTACCTTCCTGCGATTTGAGAAGGAAGGCTTTTGTCTTCTTACTCAATATACTGCAGAGTCACCAGAGAAACCAAAAATATATTCCCACCTCTTAAGAGGTCATCTATGAATATCACTTAAGGCTTCAAACCATGTCTCTCACACAGAGCTATTTGCACAAGGAAAATCAGTTTTCAGGAACAGACAGACAAAAGAAACATGGGGAATGATTTCACAGAAATTCTTTGACACCTTGCTTAGTCTTCTTTTAGAAAAATATTTATAGATTATACCATCTTATTTGGATTTTTTCCTGTCACTTTAATTTACATATAATTTTCCCTTTTACTGAATTGAGGGTGTCATCCAGCTTTCTTCTCAAAGGCCAAGGAGTGCAGGATTAAGAAATATCTGGCCAAGGTTCAGGTGTCCCTGCTGGAAATTTGCAGATCAGCTCCTGCAGAACAGATCCCTTTGGCAGATTCTGACTGATGGCCAAGAGCAGCTGGAGTACACAAAACAAACAGTGTTTAAAGCTGTGTTTAAAAACATTAACCCTGAAAGATGTCATTTGCAACTCTGTTATGCATTTTATGAGCTTTAGCTTATGCACAATGTGGGCAGAATACGGCAGAGTCAAATGTATGGGGAAAGAACAGGCCTTTGGACAAATGTAACTCTAGGGCAAAACTACTGAAATTAATTCCTTTCAGACACAAAGACAACTTTTCAGTGTTCCCTCTGAGCTGCCTCAAAGCAGCTGTTTGCCCTGACTCATCCTTTTTAGCTCAAGGCTGGCACGTAAGAAAGCAAGAACAGACATTTCTCCTTGTTTAGGTCAGATTTCTCTCTCTCTTTGCAACCCAGCAACTCTCCTCCTTTTTGAATTGAAAGTTGAATAATTTTCCTCACGCTTCCCATGGTATTCTGTGCTCTAAGGTAGAAATCATTTATATTTTTGAGCATTAAGAGGCAGAACTCACTGCTTGATCACTGACAGACCAACAGCCAACAAGGAAGGGTCAACACAAGTTCAACTGAAGGCTCTGCTACCACTTAGCTGGTCAGTCCAACAGGTCTTAACCAAACAAATTTCCAATGAATCCATAAATTCCAGAAAAATAAAATCTATTACTAATAAAGAAGAGCAAATATTTTGCAAATAATGATCGCTTNTGTTTAAATTCTCACACAAAAGTAATTTAAGAGTGAGATATGCAGTGATATGTGTGATATCACCTACATAAAAGATTTCATGCCATTAACACCTGAGGCCAATCTCAACATCAAAGCACAGGATCTGTTCCACACCAGCGGCACACAGAAATAAAACCCAATCATTACAGCTTCCCCACACTGATTTTCTTTTGGGAAGAGGAAAAAAAATCTTTTTATAACCTGCTGATTACCTGATAATCAGTTCTATCTCTTAGTTCCTTGTGAACATCCAGATGCAATAAGCACACATGAGCACTTGCACAGTGCCACCAGGCTGGAGTGCTGTGGGGCTTTGTTAAAATAGAAAATAAATAGTGACTTAAACCATTAAAGGGAATTTTATCTCCCTTTACAGAACAGCTGCTACATACATATATCACAAAAAAATTACAGTTCTATCCCAGTAAAGGTCATAGAAATTTTAACCTTTTTTATTTCCAGCTTAGAAATGTGCTGAATGGCCAGGTCTTTGTGTTTTTATAACTATTTAATATTTCTCTCAGCCTCTCATACACATAGAAAAGCAAGCTAGAGTCTGAAACCCTATATAAGGTCCTAATATTCAATGGAGGTTGATGATATTTTCTCAGTGACTTTCAGTAATTGATTATTCTGGTTCATATAATTAAATTGTCCACTAGAGCTAACCTGCATTATCTGGGTACTTCAAAACTCAGCAGAGTTAAGAGATGAATCAGATTTTTGGGTTTTTTTTACCTTCTATCCTTTTATTTTTTTAGAAAAAAAAATTAAGCCTTCCATTTCAGCCAATTTACTAGGGAAGGCAAACCCATTGTCAAGCCTCACTAAAAAAGTGACAGATAGAAAAAAGGTCTCCAATAGGTTCCTGCAAGACTTGCAAAGGCAGGTGAATAGCTAGAGGGAAAATTTCCTACAACTGGCAGAGAAAAGCACACAGCATAAGATGACATAATATTCATTGCTGGAGAATCCATATAGCAGGAAAAAAGCCAGAATGCAATACCTGAGCAGCATGGAAAACTTCAGCTAAAGACTGCAGCCAACAAGGAAAATTATAGACTCTTATGAGCCCCTGAGAAAAAATGACCTTTGTTATGTTTTCTGGTTCCAGGCCTATTTTATATTTAACATCTGAAGACTTTTTGCCTATAGATTTCATGTTGAGACCATACAGCAGGACTGCTCAGAAAACCCACTCATTCTACTTTTTTCTTTGACTCCATCTAGCTACCAGGCATTTGGAGTTTTCCCCAAACCTCCTGGAATAGCCCAAACTTCTTACCTTTCTCTGGTCACTGCAAACCACTGCCTGTGAACCACAGCACTGGCTAGGAGCCCTGAAGTACAGAACTCCAAAAATTAATTCAGCAGAGCTAAAATTCTATATCAATGTAAACAAATAGAAGCTCTATCAGAAGGTGGTGCCTTTCACTTTGATATCTAATAACTCAATGTGCCATTAAAAACAAAACATTTCTGAATTCCTTCACAGCTGGCTTTCATGCAATAGTAACCATTAACACCTCACTTTCTCTTCCTTTTATCCCACAGCTTATAAACACAAACAGAGATGTGGAAATTGCAATGTGTGACAAAATGATGATTCTTTGGCTGCATATTTCTGGAGTATAAAATATTATGCTTTTCTTTCTCTGTCTCTTTTTCTCTGCTTTTTCCCCCCATGAAGTCAATTCCCATAGAAATGCTGAGGGCAGAGTGTACCACTGCAGGGCCCAGATGTTTAACTCTGGAAAACTGCTCTCCATCTGGTTCCTTAGCAATCTCTTTAAGCAGATAAGCTTACAGCTCTGAAACTGTGCTGTTTTCCATGCAGCTGCTGTCTTTAGAGATACTTGCCCCATGCCTGGCTTCAGCTTTAATTTAGGAGGAGGACCAAAGTTATGATAAAGTCCCACAATATTGTCAAAATCACTTGGGAACAGGAAAAAAAGTAATCCTAAAAAA
>VWYI01033761.1:2648-18365 GCA_013399455.1 Anthoscopus minutus
TTGGTATGACCTCTCCTCCCCCGCCCCCTCCAGTTCCTTTTCAATAGTAAGATCTTTATCACAGCAACTGCATACAATCATATTTTCTTGACCTCCAGTGCAGATTAATCTCAGGAACACAGTAAGTCATGCCTATCTTAAAGCTCATGGAAGACTAAAACCAAAATTTTGCAGCTGGTCACTTAACCTTAAGTGCAAGTCAAATGTGACTATTTTAACAATTAGTATAGGAGCAACAGAATGTGTAGCAAGCAGTTTAAAAAGTGTTTGTTGTAACAGGATAAAAATTGCAGTTGTAGGTGAATCATATGTAACAGCTAGCTTAAAAGAGCATTAGAAAGGCATGAGAATTAAATGGCAGTGGAAATAAGTCTGGTACCTTATGACATACACCCACTGCAGAGCTGTGATTTCCTGTCACTCAGCACACGAAGAAGGGAAGGATACAGTTAACTGGCCATTTACAGCGATACAGTACTTAAAGAAGGGGAGTCATGGCTAGGGCAAAAAGGGAAAATTATTATTTTAGTGTACTAGCTACCTCAGTGAACAGCAAAAGCATGACTTTTATGGCCATTCACGTAGGAGAGTAATAGGATGCAGTTTGCCAATATCTTTACATGAGAAGAGTCTGCTGCTTTTTTTAAAACAGGATTTTAGTTTCCATATCTTTTAAAGTGACTGCAGCAGCAGAATTCACTGTAGAAGAAAATCAAGAGAGCAAGTCCCAGTTTGCATCCATGGGGCACATTCTTAGGCTAAATTTCAGTGTGTGGTCTCTTATCCATGATTCATGAAGCTGTCTTGTGAGCGCCTGTATTTTCAGCTACAGGACGTGGTAAATGTACAGCAATTTGATTCAGCTTTACCCTCTTAATGTGGGCTAAACCCACAAAGGACACATCCTACTGCCTGTAAGCACAGAATGGCTGGCAATCAACATGCCTGACAGCACTTATGGAGGCACAAATGACAGCTCTCTGGCTTAAAGCACTGGAGGGCCACAATGTATGGTGTACATAGACAGGTATTTTGAGCTTCAGTGCTGTGTTATAGTGTCAGCAGTACAGGCTATTCTAGAGGGCCACACCAACATTTGTGGGCTCAGATAAGTCCACAGTTTACATAAGTAAACAGTAACCATAAGTTTATGTTATAGCACTGATTTTCTTTGTCCCTGTGATTCATAAAGTATGAGAGTAAATGGAAACCTCTATCAACCTGAGATCTGCTTTTATAGATATGAGTTGTTCCCTTTTTTCATGTCAGAGGACACTCTTTCTCTCTCTCCTCACCTCTTCTGGAAAAAGTAGAAGGAACTCTGGTAATTCACTGTTTTGATAAGCAGGTTAAACTCTGTGTGGAAAGTTATAAAAAATATTGTATCTATGAAATGCTGAAGCATATGTTTTTTCCTAAGACCACAATGTTTATTCCTAAGTAAGGAAGACCTAAAAAGTTTTTTCCTAAGCAAAGGTGCATGGAAAATAAACAATGAGTCAGATCATTAAAAACAAAAAAGAACTTTTTTTAGCAAATAGAATAATGATGCAGGAAATACCTATCAGTGGAAATCATTACTTCCAATAAGTGGCAAATATTCAGCATTCAGAAGAAAGAAATAGAAGCATAAAAGGAGTTACTAGTTAATGGTATATCACATCCTAATAAGTCCAGGAGCAGGGAGTCTACACAACCTAAGTATGACAGAAGTAAACAATATGATATATTTTGCAAAAGGTCATTAGTTACTGGACACTTCTTAAAACTTGGTCTACATGATCTGGTGATTATAATGAACTCATTTCATACATATTTTTCTAGCAGCAGGTTTCTGAATACCCAGAGTTTACAGAAAGATACCTCACAACCATTTAATCAACTGTTTGCTGTTCTTCTTGTACCAAGACTGGGCTCTAAAAAGCAAGAAGGGAGGGGGAGAGTAGGACAGGAAGAGCCCCTACAGCCTTTTGCCTTCTCATTTCCAATTCTGAATGTATGCAATTACAACAAGGAATAACTAGGCTTCCCTTGCTTGTAGGTGCCTCAAAGATTTGTCTCCCCCAGGGAGAAAATTATAAAGTCAGGTCTATTATCTGAAAGTGTGAAGTTGCTTGTTTTGACTTTCTCTGCTCAGCCCTGTTGCCTCCACCAAGGAAAAGCTGGAGCACCAGCACTCTTAGCTGGTGGATCATAGAATCATAGAATAGTTTGGGTTGGAAGGGCCCTTCAAAAGCCTTCTAGTCCAAAGCCTCTCCAATTAGCAGGAACATCTTTAAGCAGATCAGGTTGTTCAGAGCCTTGTTTGACCTGATCTTGAGAGTTTCCAGGGATACGGCACTTACCACCTCTCTAGGCAACATGCGCCAGTGTATCACCACCCTCAATGTAGGAAAGTTCTTCCTTATAATGGTTCACATTAACTCTGTTTTAGTTAAAAAACATTTCCCCTTGATGCTGTTCAACAGACCCTGCTGAAACATTTGTTCCCATCTTTTTTACAGGTCCATAAAAATACTGGAAGGCCACACAATAAGGTCTCCCCTGCACTCTCTTTTCTGCAAACTGAACAATCCCAAATCCCTCAGCTTTTCCTCACAGGAGAGATTCTCTGTCCCTTCAATCATTTTGTGGCCTTCCTCTGGACCTTCTCCAACAGGTTAAGGCAGCTGTCAGTCAGAGCAGAGAATGAGCACTTCCAGGCTGAAAACTTCTCCAAATAACGTCAGGCAGCTCAGTTAGAAAAGTACATTTTGACTTAGTCTCTATCTCAATGCTTACAGTTAGTATTCCTAACCTCCAATGACCATCACCACGAAAATAATATCTTTTTGTAGTATATATAACAACCTTAGAGATGACATATAGAAATTTAACAGTTCTTTGGAGATTTTGAAACAATCCATATCCATGTAATATTAAACTGGCACTGATTATTATAATAGCTAATGAAATGGATGCCTCTGTATAAACTCCTATTAGGTCGAGTTCTGTAGTTGTACATACCTGTAGATGAAGCCACTGATGCTCTGACCTCCCTCCCCCCCCTGTAGGATTGCTTTTTCTGAGATACTCACATCCTCTCCGCTCCTAGGAATCTCTCAGTAAAGCCATGTTCACGCAACAACCCATGTAAAACACCACGTGCTTTGGGTTAGGGGCTGAAGACACTTAGTATTCAGGTGGAGAAGGGAGAGGGTGGGAGAGAAGACCTTTCCCTGTAGCATCTGCTTGTGCCATTTCAAATGTCAAAACTGAGACAAACATTTCCACTTTTTCTTTAGCTGTTCCTTATGTGAAAGAATCACCTGCTGCATCCTTCTGCTACTAAGATGTCAGAAAGAGGAAAATTTGATGGAGCGTGTTGCAAGACTTTTTGTTCCACCTGGGCTCTCCAAAAGCAGCAGTAACATTGCTCTATTAACCACCATTAACAAACTTATGCTGTGTGTTGGAAGACAAGAAAGAAAAATGGGGAGAAAAACAACTGCGCCCAAATGCAAGGGCTGCAGGCAAGCTTAACAGAAAGAATGAGAGATATGGGGATACTTTTGAAGGACACATATGTTTTAAAGCTAAAAGAAACACAACTGCTCAACTACATTCTACTTGTTATTCATCAGCAGGAGGTAATAAATCCTGAAATATATATTATATGCCCAGTGTCAATTCATAAAACTCTTCATCCCCAAATGCTCAGTTTTGAAAATGTCTAAATTTCTGGTTTGGAAAAAAAACCAATGCAAAACCCAGCCAGGCTAGAAAAGCTTCAAGTACTTATTGTTCATCAGCCAACATAAATTGAGCTTATATTCAACTTCCTTTAGCCAGACTTTATTTGGAAACACAACTTGGAAAACAATCTGTCTGCAAGACCATTCTTCAGCAGGGAGATTGAGCGCTTTTGACTAAAATTTTTTAAATCCCATCCAAATTTCACAGAAAATTACATAAAGATCTGAAGTCTCTCCCTTTTAAACTTAAAGGACTGAGTTAAATAAGCCCTCTTTCTGTTTAACTTAATATGTCCACATTTATTATTATTGATGATGATGGTGATGATGATGTAGAGTCATGGCAACACAGCTGAAATGTCCCACTTTTAGTTAGCTCTAAATAAAGAATAGAGTAGTAGATAATGTGTTGCCTCTCCATATGCTTATTTTTCATCTTATATTTTGGTTCCTAAATTTTAGTAGATTTTAGATCTGCCTACTTTGTAGGCAAACTGCTATGCTCACACCATGCATTAATATCACGTCACAATTTTATGTGCTTTAAGAATCCTTAATTTTAATAAAGACAACTATCTTTTCCAAAAATTTACAAAGTTTAAAAATTATGATTTTTGGATCTTCATTCTACCTGAAGAGGAAATAGCTCAGCTTTTTAAAAGCTCCTTCCTCTGTTACATCTGGGATTTGCCTAACAGGTTAATGAGTCACAAAAGGCCTAATGCTCTAAAATCCATTCTAGTGTCTAAATCAGAATATATGCCAAACCCTCTGTGACACGTATTTTATGAAGCTAAAAGCAGTATCATGTCTGACAGGTTTTTAGTTTATTACAAGTAGGGTGAAGATAACTTATGGCACATGTATTTGAAAGAGCCAGCTTTGCTTCACTGAACATGTTCTGCTTGGAGGTGAATTCCACTCCCTGATTCTTAAACAGTTTGTACCAGGATATCTAAGAGAACACGAGAAAAAAGAATGTGCACCTCTATAAGGAAGCAGAGAACAGTGGAATCGTGTATAAAGCATCATCCAAGAGAGCACAGGGGTCTTTACAATGAAACACTCAAGAAGAAAGTAAGCCCATCTGTGGACACCCTACATCCTACAAAGGGAACCCTAGACACTCTGAAAGAAGGTGAAGGACTTGCCCCCTGCTCAAACCAGTTTCCTGATAAATGAGCAGAGGGGTTAAGGAGGTATTCAAACATGTTAGCCTGGGCAAGTACTCCAAACCTGACTGGTGATGTTGAGCAGATCAACCCCTTCTTGACTGATCACACTCCTTAAGAAATTTTGCTCAGAAATGGTGTATTTTGGGAAGGCTCTGATCATGCAAGTCTGTTTAACAACTATGAAGAACTACTAAATGAGACCTGCCAGATCCTTGGGCATCTGTAACACAACTCTTAACCTGCTTTGGCATGAAGGTTAACTGGGAGAGCTTCACATATCTCTAGATCTATTTATCCACTCCTTGGTGGAATATCCATCAGTTACAGTTTTGTCCCTACTGCAAAGTGACAAAAAAAAAAGGAACTAGTCTGTTCTGCTTCTCTGTGGTTTCAAATGGAAAATACTGATTTTAAGAGTATAATATTGACAGAAAAAGTGAAATTAAAAAAAAGAAGAAAAAAATTAAAAATAGGAACAGTTTACAGTATTTAAGTTAGGTTGTGTAATTGAATTCTGTGTCAGTCTTTCCACTATAGGAACAAAAGGACAAGACATTTTATCCCAGAATTGTAAATAATCTAAAAATTATCATCCATGTAGTCTTATGTAGGACTGAAGCCATCTCAAACTGGAATACAGATAAACTATTGTTATCAAATCAACATGCTTATAACAGGCCTAAGTCTTTTCCAGGACGCTCACATGACTATTTTGAATTACTAAAATTTCAAATCAGCAAAAGCATTCTGAAGCCAAAGGTTCAGAATTGTACAGAACACTTGATAGTACTTCAAATATGTGATTTTTTTATACACTTTAGTAGAGGTAGGGTATAAACTGGAAAGCAATAGAAAATAAGGACTATATGAGGACAAAAAGATTTACACCTATTAGGATATTTAAGAAGCTGACAACAGTTTAAATCAGATTCTCTGAGAAGGAAGATTTCTATTACAGTCTGTATAAATGCCAACCCATAATCTATTTACAATTGTTTGTGATTAAACAGCTGAGCTATAAGATGCTTCTCAAATCTTCAGCAAATGTTTTTCAATAGCAGGGAACTGTGACAATTCTTTGTTTGGATACTTTGGTAAAATATGCAAGATGGTGTCTTAAACTACAATGTGGAAATGATCACTAAGCTTTAGTGACTTTACTAGGGAATTTAGTTCCTGCATTATTTTGTACAGTAACCAGCAGAACTAGAAGAAGATCAGGGTTAAAGAAAATGGCAAAGGATTTTGCAGACAGAAGGGTGTAGACATATGGAGTAGAGAGAATGGACTTGGTTTTTCCAAACCAAATCCCAATTACCAATGTGTTTGTCTGGGTCTTGCAGGTCAGTATTGGTCTTGATTTTTGTCTCCTCCTCACTGTATTGCCCATACCTACTGAAGTGTTGGTCATAAGCCATTTTCCTCATTAAAAATTTTCACCATATTTTAACTCTTGAACCCCTCTAACAGCACAGATACTGAAATGTAAACATCCTAATACCAACTTTAAGTTTAATTCTTTATTTCATCTCTCCTAATTTTCTTCCTACTCTGTCTCATTTACCCATTTCTCAGCCTTTTCACACAGTTTTAGGTGCTGTCCACTAAATATTGAAAATTTTTTTTCTGTAAGTATCCACAAATCTCTCCGTTGTTAATAGTGTTTTAAAAGACACCTACTAAGAAAATTGAAGTGATATAGAAGAATAATTAGAAGCAGCTTATATTTTTGTTAGGAAGTGAATTGCATAAATATTAGCTACTGAAACTAGTGCTCCCAAAGTACAGAATGTGTGTTATTCTTACCAACTAACTTTAGAAATCCAGAATTATTGCCTGCTTTGAAAGCTTATATTCACACTTCTTTATATACTCTATCCTCTGAAGGAAAAAAATGAATATGTAAACACATGAAATTTTGAGAGAAAGGAGAAGAATCAGAAATGCATTGCTTATTCATCTTCAACAGGAGAAATAAGTATTTAAAATTAATTTATCTTAAAAAAATAAATGCTGTGTTTTGAACAGACTATTTAAAGAAGTAATTCATGCTTTTGTCCAAAATTTTAATGTAATAAACTGGAAAATTTTAACATTTTAAATCATGCAAGTGATTCTTTCCAAATATACAGATGCTATCCAATATAGCAACTCTGATGATACAGGTTATATCTCTGGTAATTACTTATTCCAGGGCTTTGCAGGCATGATTCTGTTAAGAAGAAATCCTATTTACTAAAAGAGAATGTCAAGAATTTGAATGCTGAAATGAGAGCTAATAGCATTGTGGATCCTTTACTCTGAGATAGAAGAGAAACAGTTTTTCTTTTGTTGCTAAACATTAGCAAAATTGAAGATGAGAGCAACCAAAATTTCATTGGACCTGAAAATGTTCACAAATATGTATATATTAGGTTTTAATTTATTCCTTCTTCTACCATGAGTATGAAATACTTTGAGAACCCTGCTGCATTTAAAAGGAGAACATCATTTTGGGTACACAGACTCTTGTAATCTCTGGTGTGACAGCAACCAGATGCTGATCTGTGTGAGAGGAATGCTTTCCAGAGATTTTTGGCTTTAGGCTTTTTAGTAGTGCTATGACATCTTTCTCAGGACAACATTTTCTGACTGTAGGGATCCTTGGTTTCAAGTAATGTGATACTACCAGAACAACAAAATTGTACTGTACTGTCCATTTCCAGAACAGTGCTTGCAAGGCGTAAATAATTAAAGTCAGGGTCCAGAACATAAAAGAGAACAAACATTTTTTTAAGAAGGGAGGTATATGTGTTCATATGGATGATAGGAAGGATTATTTTATTGCTCTTTATTTGAAAGAATGATACAGGATATAACTGCAATGCCCAAGCAAGGCCTGTCTCCTATAACCAGTTTCAGAATGTGATGAAAAATATGTTAAAATAAACAGTTTGTGCCATGCCCTAGATTTTGTTTAGTCATTTATTAGTAGCAATTTCCACAAAATTATTGCAGTGATTAGCCCTACATTTGCTTATTAACTGTAAGTACATTGCTTCTCTTTTTACTGGTGATTTCTGCTTGTAAATGCCAACAAAAGAGTAAAAAGTGGAGATCTGTTTTGCTTTTTTATAAGACTGGATATAACAGCAACTGTTCCAAACTTTTTCCCTAAGACTAAAAAATCTTTTATTCAGGAGAAAAAAATCCATCCTTTCTCTGAAAGACATCAATCTCTTTGTTCCTTAATTTAAAGTAGAAAGATAAACAGCAAAAACATTAAATAAAGCTGCATCTGGACATTCAAAATATGCACCTTTTCTAATATTACCTAAGAGAATTCTTCCCCTTAAACTGCAACATGCTTTATTCTAGTTGCTGCTCAACATCTGATTTACACCTCAATTGCATTCTCAGATAAGCGTTTTGCATTTCTTTCTCTTATAAGCTATAAATAATTGGTAGTTCCTTTTCCAAGAGGAAAAGCAGAAGTTTTATTCACACGCATGCAGAACTGCCCGGATTGTAAAAATAAAAAAAACTGTCTTGTCAAAAACACCTGCCAGTTAAATGAAACTCCACTCCATGAAAGCCCATTAGAATTGCTCAGAGATTTCCGAAGGCTGGTGAGAGGATGTCTCTCAATAAATTTTCCAATTCCCAAATATTCTCTCCATTATCAAGACACAGGACACTTTTTGGGGTATGTCCTTATAATCGGGTAAGGAGCTGAGCTTCAAAAAGAGAATACTTGTGATATTTTTCAAGTGAGTGTATGTGTCATGTCAAAGGATTGGTCAGAGCATGTCAGAAAAACTGCTTCTTAGGCGTACCTCGATGAAGGAGCCCTAAACCTGCCTGCCTTTGACTTCCCTGGCATCCTCTCTTTGGCATCCGCAGCGCTGACATCTGCGAGACCTTTCCTTTTTTTGGCGTGCTTTTACATCCATCGCGCACACCTGCTGTTTGCCCAGATCTTTTCAGGGTTTTCACAGTCTTTATCTCTCTCGTGCTCAGGGAATCTTTCAGGCGGGTACCACCAGAGGGCAAAGCCGGATCAAGAACACCCGAGCTCATCCCGGTTCTGTCCCGCAGCCCCGGGCGCGCCGGGGCTCAGGGCCGGCGGTCAGCGGCGTGCGCGCCCGCAGCTCACACGCTACGTGCCACGATTGCGACTGGTTACAGTCGCCAGCCAAAACCCCTGGCGCCAGGAAGGTCGCTGCATCTCCAGGATATGAAATTAGAGGCCTGGCAGCATGATTAAGCAACAGCTTCATTACATTGTAACAACCTTTTTCAGTATTTGTGAAACCCCAAAATTTTGCTAAGTCAATTCAAGGAGAGCATCGTGAGAAAAACTGAGGGAGTAATTCACGTGTTAGATACTCCAACCCTTAATTTTGAACTCATTAGAAGATACTTTGGTCTAGAAAATAATTTAGAGAGAAAAATGTATTGCAACCTCATCTCTAAAAGCATTGGCTCCATGTTGGAGGGACCCTCAAGCCCTCAAGCCTCCATTTCAACAAGACACTGCCACCCTGTTCATATGGCACATTTAAAATCATGTTAGGGTAGCAAGCTATCACGAGACAACACACTCTATTTAAAATGATGATTAGACAATGCCTTTTACTTGGAGATGACAAGAAAAACCTAGCAAATATGCATTTATTCCGTAGAAAGTATTCAGTCCCTGAAATATATTTCAAATCATTCATGCACCTGGTCTTTTAAGAGAAGGTCTCACTTAAGAAAGTCAAAACTCACATGCATCTCACTTTACTTCAGAAAAAAACACATATACAAGTGCTTCATGTAAAGGCTCCTTCCCTTCTCTCCTTCTGATCCGCGTCGTCCAAAGATTTTACATTTTCCCCCGAGACCCTCTCCTATTCATACTAAGAAAGCTGGTGATCAGTCAAAGACAATTCATGGTCAGCACAGTCAATGAAACTGTAGGTGTAATTCTGTGAGCACTGTGTTCCTCAGGCAGCAATGCCATCAGTAACCAGCCATTCATAGCAAAGTGAGGGGAGCGTGTTGCACACCATGAAAACCTCACACCTGCTTCACAAGAGAACCAGAAACCCCCAAGCCACACTCACATACCCATCACCACAGCTGGTTTTCAGTCATAGCAAACTTCTGCTGACCCAGGCCCTGGCATACCACCCTTCCAGCTGAGAGAGTGAGTCAGCTTGTTCAGAGCATTTATCATCCAGAGAGATACGATCTCATATGCACTGAAGATCCACAAAACATATCTCAGCAGAAATGAGCACTCCAAAAGCAGGAAGGCAATCCTTCATCCAGCAGAGCAGAGTGTAAGAAGGTGGAGTGGATTGATACCCAGATGTGTGGAAAATGCTAGTGTTAACAGTAATTGCAAGCAAATAGGCTGCTATGCCCTCAGTCTAGAAATGATCCATTTGGTACTGGTCAGGGACACACCCATCCATGTACAATCTGGGCTGGAAAGTGTTGTGATGTCTAATTCACACATGCTTCTGGGCCTAACTGCACTGAAAATATGTTCCTTGAGGTACCTTGCTTGGTGATTTTGCTGTGAGCTGGTAAATCCCAGTCAGGGCTGGAGCTGGAGGACACCAATAGAAACAGACTACAAGAGGCTAAAGCAGTGGAAATCTGCTTTAGAGATACATGATATTGAAGAGTCTGTCCTTTTCTCTTTTGTGCTAGTCATAGGAAAGCTTTAGCAGGGCCACCTTGGGCAATTTGATCCTCTCTGGTCAACCTTGACACTTCAGCTTCTTGGAGAAGAGATGTCATGCAACAACAGCAGTTTTTAAATCATATGCTCAGCCAATATTGTTACAACCATTAGGAGGGCTTTTCCTGAGCCCTCCTGAGGTGCTCCCTTTAAACAACAATAACAGTTTTCAATATGTTTTAGGGTGTGTGTGAAGATAGGGTCACTACTGTTTATGCTAATATTGTACAGTACTACTGAAAGTCAAAAATATAGCAGTACAGGTAGGGACTAAACCTGCTCTTTCTGTAATAAAGATTTTTAAGCTGGGAAGAACGCCATTGCACAGCTATACTATCATTTTCAATGTCTAGAAACAGAGACTGCAAACAATTAATCCTTTAATCTCTATTATAAATCATACAATCCAAATTACATTCCTAGCCATTTTAAAATATACTGCTGTCTTTCTGAAAGGAGTCTTATCCTTCAGAAGAACTCCTGCTCTCGGAAAACGCTGGGTTTTAACTTTGCTCTTTTTTAATATTATTTTGTTCTCAAGTGAACTTTGTTTATTGTTTTAGCAATACTGTACTGCATGTATGTATTCCCTTCACCATTTGTGACAAAACAGCCACAGGAGTAATGCTGAGAACATGGAGATCTGCAGGAACAGAGTGTTAAAATACCTTAAATTTATGCAATTTTTTGTATTAAAACAGGAAGTATAAAAACATACAAAAAGTGTATCAGACCTCCACAAGACAAATTCATGGAAAGTCAGTGACTTTCAAAGGGCATTTCTACATTTTTAATTGCATGGAGTGGAATTAGAAAAATATTTTTTCTGTCACTGAGTTATGGAAAATAAGATCTCTAAAAAAATTTTTATATATAATTTTAACATGCTATGGAACTATGTTTGGGATCCACAAACTACAAATAAAAATGCCAGTCCTAACTTCTCCCTGATCCCTCTTCCCCACACAAGTTTAGTTTGCATAGCTAACAACATAAACATCATCTATGTTTCATCTTCCTTTAGAAACATTGAGATATTTTGACCATGCTATCCACTTGCTGGGGAAATAAAAGGATGTCTTCACCTCTTTTGCTGTGCTTTAAAATATGACAGCCTCTGCATCTGAGGCTGTGGACAAGCAAGACAGACCTGCATATTTTGCATCTCAAAATATTTCTGCTCTAACCTGAATACTAGTATAAAAGACACAGAGAAACTATTTTGCATTTCATCCATTTCTTCTCTCAATAATGAGAGTGTTATAATTTCCAGCTCTCTATAGACAGGTCTTAATGCTGTCAATAAATCAACTTCAATGTCTCCAGCAAGCCACAAACCTAAAATGCAGGTCCCCACTCTTCTATGCCGGAAGGCTGTGATGGCTGTTCCATATAATATTTCTTTCACCCTTGCTCATACCCTACTCTGTGCAAAGAAGCTCCTTCTGCCCCTACCCCTAACACTGCTGTCAGACATCATCTCTCAGCACTTACCTCACTTAGAATGCCTCTAAATCAAAGTCATAATAAGGAAAGTAGAGGAAGCAAGACATTTCACATCACGGTTAATCTTTTAGGAAGCAGTAAGATCACTTACCATAGTCGGAACACCTTTCTCAAATTAACCTTCTTCAGGAAATTTTTTTTGTTGTACAGTTTTAGTCACAGAGGGATATTCTGTGTAATATACCTTCCACAGAGCAAGAAAATTCTATCTTCTTATCACCCAAAGAACACCAAAAATTTTACTGCACCTAAAAAGTCCTTGTCTCTTTGGTCCAATAAACTGAGGTCCAGAGCAATAACTATCAAAACCCCTGATACAAACATCTCATTCATCCAAAACCAATTCAGTTGGTAAGAAAGTTCTCAGCAGAGCTAAGCATCAGCCCTTGAAATGCATTTGCCTATTTGTACCAGAACAGGGTGCAGAAACCAGCTGTCATTTAATCAGCTTCCCACCCCATACAACAAACGCTGCTGAAAAAGTAGACAAATTCTATGGGCAACAAAGACCAAAACAGTGGCACTACGTGCATATGCTCTGTGTGCAAGAATTAAACATCAAACAATCAGAACAGAGAAGTCAAGACACTAGTACTCTTTCATAACTTAAAAAAGTGACTTTTGTTTATTTTGTTCTTATTTTTCCATATTTGAAAGCATCATGAATTAATTAATTAACTTATATTACATTAAACCAGGTGATAGTTTTGAACTTCCTCTTTTGCCTTCCATGGCAGTAGCAATTTATTTAAGATATTTGAAACATTTCTATACTCAATTCTTTGTTTGCCCATTCTGGAGCAGCAAATGTCTAAATATCTAATTGCTGTATGATTCAAGGTCTCTAATATACTGATGCTGCATCAGTCAGGAGGTGTGATATTTTCAGTCATTTATGACTTTGCAGTCATTCTACTCCAGCCTGCAGCTGAACTCAAAGGGTCAGAGGGAGCTATTAAAATGAATTTCCAGAGTTTCTGAGCCATGCAATACTCTAGAGACTTAGGAAAGAGCAATCTCAACATCTGAAATTAACTTTAAAAAACAACAACAAACAAAAACAACTTCTATTTCTTTTTGACACATTTAAATAGAACAAGAAACTCACCAAATTCACCTGTTTATTCTTCATTTGGGCAGCCAACGCTCTGCAGATGAGGTGCTATGAATCCAGATGCCTTTCCCTCATTCTAGGAGATGTAGGAGATATGACAGGTTCAAGTCTGCAGAGTGCAGCGGTGGTGCATTTCTACAGCAGGGAGGCAGAAAAAGCAGGGGTGGAGGGAGAAAAATCAGCCCTCACAGCAGTTTAAGAGTTCTGGCATGTTGTTATTGCCACAGGTTGCTACGACTGGCTTTAGCTGATCTCCCCTCCTCTGACATCGCTGCCTGTAGAGCTGGGGAGCGCAAAGGAAGGCTAATCACTGTGCACCTCGAGCCGTCTCTTCAGTAAACCCTGGGAGTTTATCAATGCCTGGGGAGGGAAGAAGTTTTGCCACCTGGCACCTGGGATAAAATGATCAATTTCCTAATTCTAGTACCAATGTTGGATTCAAAAGCCAAGCAATAATTATCCCAGCTAGTTCTTAAAACAACTCATCTGAATGATTCTGATCACGATTATTAAGACTAGTGTAAAAGGCATATGAGTTAATTTGGTTTATTTATAGATTAATTTTCTTTTAGCATGCATGTTGAATTCAGGAAGGGCTAGGAGTTTTCTCCTGTGAGAAGAGCTTTCTCTTTTCCTAGCTGATATCATTACTTGCTAGATGCATATATTGGTGAACCTTTCACACTAATGGCAAACTATAATAAAACAGTTGGTGGTTACTTAACAATTCACTTTTTTTATTTATGGCTGTATAAATAAAGGCTTGAATCAGCTTTGCCAGTGTCACAGAGAGATGGAGAAGATGCTGTTTTCTAACATGTTGAGGGTCACGAGCTACCAGACAAAGCACCCCTGCAGCCTAAGCTCTGCTTTCAGGCATTGCTTATTGTCCTCAAAATCAACAAACTCATGAAATCATTTCACCTCTTCGTAAGCAGGTGAAGGAGCAGCGAGAAATTCCAAGTCACTGTTAGAGGAAGAACAAAATAATTTTTTCAAGCAGAAGTTTGCCTAACGGTGCCTTTGGACAGCTATCAGAATGTTGAAGAATGTATCTGTAAAAGTACAAGTCCAAAAAAAAAATATCCTGAGCAGAAACAGTAATAAGAATGAGATCTTTTTTCTCATACATTGTATGTGACTTTATTTAATTTTATTTTATCGAATTTGAAAAAGATCAGTGACCTGGTAAACCTAGCTCTATGATTTTTTTCTGTCATTCTCCAAAAGTTGACAAAGTTCCTTAAATGCCTCCATTTTTATTATAACTTTCTAGATACCTTGAGAACCTTCTAGATACTAGGAAGCTATAAGAACAGGTACAGGCTTTGTACCTGGTCTGACTGTGACATTCATCCAGACGCACTCTGACCTCAGCTACCATAGCAATGCCCTCTGTTAGATAACCAATAATTCAGGCTGTGTGTGTATAAATACCTCTTAGCAATAACCTCTGTCTGTTCACAACACACTGTTAAATTGCCTTCATTTAAAATGATCACCGATAATTTGTGAGGAGGAAAACATTTCCATTAGTAAGCTGGGTCACCTGTTATATAACAGAACCAAATTCTTTTACTCTTTCTGCTTCTACATACCTACAACTTCTCTCCCATCTCACAGCTGCTACCTAACCACTTCCCCGCGTGTCAAGTGCATGAGTCAAGATTGATGGAGGACTGAGAGAAACCAAGGACGGTGTTCTAGTACAGCAGTGAGTTCAGGTGTCCTGGAGCAGGTGCAGGTTCTCTCTCCCATATGAAGTCTTATTACATATGCCATAACATTTATATTCCAGTGGCTACATTAATCACCAGAAATATTAGGCATTCTGGAAAGAGGGAGCAGAAATTCCTTCTTGTATAATACTTGTTCTTGTAAACTATCCCCTTGTCCCAGCAGACCTTGAATGTTTCCTTAGCTTGTTCCCACTGGGATGTCCCTGGATTGCCACAGACACTGATTTTCACCCCACTGCAGGCAACCCTCAATTAATTTGGATTTCTATGAGTGAATCTCCAGATCAAAGGAAGGAGCTGAACCTCTGCAACCTGTTTTTAAGGAAATCCTAGACACCGCTACATACAATTAGATCAAAACACTGTGTTCTACATTTGCAAGTTAGTCTAGGGGTTTTGCCTTGAAAAAGCAGAATACCAGACCATATCCATCCCAGAACTTATTCTAGAGCACATGTATACACATTTCTGTAGTTTTGAGTGTAGCATTTGAAAGGTCTGATGAAAATCCCTGTTTGTATTGGCATGTTCTTCTGGACTAACTTTGGCCAGGGCTGTTCTGGGTTAGTTTGCTGTCCTGTGTGAACTGACTGAACGGAGGTCTAAGGTGTGCCATGCATAAAAAGCTTTAATGCAAAATTGGATTTCAGGTAAGGAAAAAATCTTCCAGATACAGGAAGTCCAGACCCTTCCTGCATTTTAACATTTCTCCTCTCCTCTCCTCTCCTCTCCT
>VWYI01033776.1:1534-82531 GCA_013399455.1 Anthoscopus minutus
CATTCATTTCCCTCATATTTTTTTTTGTCTCCTGACAATGAACACAGATGACAGCACCAGAAACCCACGTGGCTGTGGATCCAGGTCTCCAATTTTGCAGCACAGTTCGAGAGGTCATACACAAGGCCAATCCTCTGCATATGCTGAGAGCTTACACAGTTTTGGCTTTCTATGAACTTCTGAGGAATAAAACAGGGATTTTCATTTGCAGCTGAGAAAGGGGGATTATTAATGCTCATTTATGAGCAGTCACAGTTTCCAATTAGCAAAAGTAATAGAAGTTTGCTTCATCTACCTGCTCAGTTGACAATTTTCTTACAGACACCCTCCAAATGCCCTACTGCATTTTAGGTACATTACTGTTTACACAGGAAGCGACAGAGTTCTTATTCTTGTGCCCCAAGATGTGTACACCATATCTTTTGATTCATTCTGTGTAAAATCCCTGTTTTGGACTTATGACAGCCTTCACCAGATTGCATACTGGCAGACAGAGCCAAATGCCCAAGCCAGAGTTTTATACAGTACATAGAGAAGGCCTTCCTTATCAATATCTTTCTTCAAGAAAACATCTTTGGCCTGGGTGCTTTATTACGACACCGACACTGAGTTCCAAGAGTGCAACCCTGAGACAAATATTGAATAACTGCATATATGCCAAATAAAGTGAAGGTCTCAGGAGGTGATAACTGAAAAATACCCAACAAAACAGAAAAAAACCAAACCTTTTGCACTACATAGGAAAGTACACAGAAACATCCAGTAGGAACTACTCAGGCAAGAATAAGGGATGAGGCTCTTCCAAGACACCCCGGATTACAACCTTTGTCCCGGTTCCAGTGTTTGGTCCCAAGAGAGCTGAGCAGCCTTCTCTGCCAGCATCTCCAGTCAGACAAGTGCATGTGTGCTCTGTGAGTCAGAGGCTTTCAGATGAAAATGCTCAGACTACACCTAAGGATCATTTAATAAATGAATAACACTCAGCTTCCTAAGGTGGAACCCACAGGAGCATGTTATGTTGTGCAGCAGTTTTACTTTATGAGCTGAAAATTACAACTGATAATACTGTCTAGCTCCTGTCATGAGAAAGACATTGAAATTGCTGACCTTCCACAGAAGATAATCTCAATTCATTCAAAACAGTAACATGCCATAAAAAACAGCACACACCAGTGATGCCTGTGTTACAGAAATAAGTGTAACCAGTTCTGTACACTGTAATTTATACATAATAGCCATAACACACCATCAATACAAAAATTCAGCCTGAATGTGTGAAAATGGGAATGAAGATATTGCCCTGTAGTGGGGTAAAGACATTTCTCAATACAGAGCTTTAAAAACATTACTCCCTTGTGGTTACCAATATTAAGATGCGGCAATCTTTTAGCTTGTCCTTAGAGGAATCATAATTTGAGCTCAGCAGTTTTCATATTAGCACAGGTACCAACTATCAGAAGCTATGGGCTACAATATCATAGGCTTGCTTTATTTGTTTTAAACTTGTGTTAACACTGGAGAGAGACTCTGGGAAATGTGGTGGTATAAATTTCTTATGAGCTGCTCCTGATGTTCAAAGATGCCCAATTAACTAATTCCTGCTCCCTTTAACAAGAGAGTCTCAAAAATGGGGATAGTGCAAACAGTATGTCATCTAGTATCAATGGAGAGGAAAAGTGAAATGTTTGCAATACCAACTGAGACGTCCTAAAACCCACACTTGATGTTACCCTCGGTAACCAGTATCACTGTCAGCTCTATCAGCATTCAAGGCTCTTCAGAAAACTGCAGCTTGGGCTGTTCAGAACATACACATACAAACACAAACCCATTACCCTAAAAACACATTGCTGCCAATAGCACTTACATTTTCAGCTACTGCTAGTTTATTTCTTACTTCATTGAGGAAAAGGATTTTTCTTTAGTTAGTAGTCCTACAGGTCAGTTTATTACAAGGAGCTAGAAACACACAGATGTGTTAATTAGGGTACATACTAAATCTCACAGAAATCCCATTTTCAGCTAGAGAGTTAGGATTAAATATTTCTGCTGATAATTACCCCATTCACAGTAAGTGGCCAGCTCTGCAGTGACAATTCTTTTGGTCTGTGCAAGTTGCTTTCCTAGGGACTGAGCTCCACTGTCAGTGCTGGCAGATATTCCAGACATCTAGGGTTTAACTTAAATGTGTGTGTGCTCCAGAGCTGACCCAGAGGCCCTGTTCTTTCTTGGAGAATGCATCTTTTTGGGGTTTTGTCTACAAAAATTGCTTCAGCAGGGTAAAAAAAAGCCCAGAATGCGATATAACAGGAAAAAAATCCTCTTTTCCCTTCTCCCTGCTATGTTGCTGTCCAGCAATGTGCTTGTAGAAGGAGGGCTACTTTTAAAGAGAAAGAAAGAGCTTCTTTGTCTGCTTGTGTAAGGAAAAAAAATAACATCCATCTCTCCCTCCCTCTGCTTCTTCCTCTTTTTTTTTCATTTATAACCCTCCTGCATGGTACAAATTGTTGTATTCGCTTGTGCTTCCCCACTGCCCCATTGTTGCACCAATTATAGAGGGGTGAAAAAAAGAGACTGTTTTTTCTATTCTAGCCATAATCTTCCACAAATCTCAACTCCTCCTGCTACAAAGATCTGCCTTGGTTTCCAAGCACTTCACTCAATACCATCTGTACACATCCAAGGACAAAAATTTTTTACTCAAAAATTGTATAGCTCTCAAGTTGCTGAGAGAGTATGGCTACACAGGAGATTAGTTTTCTTGCTGAGGAATATCCTTTTGTGACAGCCATGTTATTCCTGTCCTTTTAGAAAGCAGACAAGCAAGAGGCAATGTAGAGATTACCAGCTATGCTTAAAGACAATGAAACATTCAATGTATTAACAGATATCTCTAGAAGAGAGCACTGCTGTGCAGTACAAGTGTTCTCACTGATCCTCTTACCTATACCACCCGCCTTTAATAATCTAAGACCCAACCTCAGAAACAAATGATTAAAAAAAATACTTCTGACAACAATCTGCCTCACTCACACCAACATCTTTTCACAGTACAAGCAGCCTAAGTGACTTGAAGTATAGGCACTGAATTTTGTTTTGGGCATACTGAATTTTCATGAAACTCTGTCCAAGAACACCAGGACAGGAATAAAGACAACAGGAACTCAAGGCCATGCTTGCTTTGGATATAGTTCAGGGCTTTCTGCACATACACAAGTCTTGCATGGAAATATTTGTCTTTCTTCTGGGTAAAGGGCAACTGTTATGCTGGTGTTACAAAACAAAAAGGAGAGGTCTGACCAATATTTAGGTTTTGATCTTAAAAGAGGAGTAACACTTCAGTTTAGCTCCCCGGTATCCAGACAGGCTGTTCTGCTGAGCAGCTGGAGGATCTCATCTCACAGAAAAGCTTAAAATCTGTGGAAGGAAAAAGACCAGGAAGAAGATAGTGATGGCTGGAATATAAACAACCTGAAGGAAAACGAAAAACAAAAATGTCATCTGAAAAGACAACTCTATTATTTTAACGTCGTGTTCACCTTCACTTTGAGGAGTGGAAAATTAGTTGCCAGATCTTGTGAATGTGCATCAGAATGTGCATCATATTGGTGGCACTCCAAATCCAAATGTTTTCACTCCCTTATTTTTGTTCAGTGCAAATATTTTCAGTAGACATTGCTGAGCACTCATTTTTCTCTCTTCTGCCAGTCTGAGATACTTATAAATAAAGTATAAAAGAAGGGGAAAAAAAGGTGTGATGAGAAGGTTTGGGTATGTTTTGTTGGAATAACTGAGCCTTACTCATCAACTAATGCTCTAACATATGAGCTCTTGATGGCTTTTCAATACATTTAAAATACCTTGACAGAAGTTCTTTTGTTACAGTATGGATCCATAACATTTCTTCCTTCTCCAGAAATACCCTGCTTAAGTTGTCTGACTGATTTTAAGCACTTACAAAGAAAAAAGGTCCACTAATGCAATTTCACTGTCACTGTTTTCAGAGCTATTGAACTGTAAACTCTATGTGAGGCAACTCATGTGTTAACACCTCACCTGGAAACCTGTTTTTAAGGAAAATATTTCAGGAGGTAAATTTAGTTAAAATCCATATAATTAGAACATGAAAGGGCAACTTCTTTCATGAAGAGTCATGAGATGCCTGATACAATACTGGTATATGGTAAACTCAGTTTCTTTTCTGTATTTGGTCTTCACAGACATAAAAACCTATACAGACATGTTAACAACATTGTATATACATCATGCAAAAACGGAATTTCTCCTTAAATTATATGAGTGAATTACTCAGTTCCCTCTGCATGAGATAAAAAATAAAAGAAAACCAAGGCTTTTTGCATAATTGTGAAGTCCACAAGAATTACAGTTACACTTATATAACTTGGATCCACTGTGATTTTTGAATGTAGTTGAAATAATTTCTTTTTCACTTGCAATGTCAATACTTTGCTATTCTACACAAGAAGTTATGAATTATCACAAAGTTCTGAAATCCACTCAGTACACATTTTCAGCAACATAAAGTGGTTTTCCTTGTCATTTATTTTTATTTCTGTTAGTCTATAAAATTCAATATGCTTGATATTAAAGAGGAAGATGGATAAGAGTTGATTCACTATATTTGCCACTGGCATAGTGGAAATTACAGAAAAAACTTTACATCAGCATTCTTTGATGTGTTAGTTGATCATCAGTATTCAATTATATAAAAGATGATTTGTGAATTGAAAGCTAGTAGTAGTGACAATGATGACAAAATAGTAAAAAAAAAAATGGCTTCAGAGAACACAAGATTAAAATAGAAAAAGAATATAGTCTGAGCCAATAGCTGGAAAAAATCCTGCACACAGAACATCTGGATTAGTCAGTGACACAACTTGCTTTAGATCACTTAGTTATCTAAATATTTGACAGTATTCAGTCTTGAGTAAATATTCTAAAAATTTAAAAATACATTCAATAAGAAAGAAAACATACTAGGAAAGTGATCATTCAGGAAATTGTCACTAGTAACAAAGTCAGCACTGGGCTGCTCATTAGCCACAAAGTCTTTACCAGTCAGTGTGAAACCAGAGAGGTTTGTCTTATTCCACCCAAAGCGTGTCTGCAGTGATGTACTGATAACCTTCAGCTGTGCCTTGCCTCAGACACACTGTGCTCTCCAAAGAACTTCTCAGTTTCCCTAAGCTGGCCAAACAACACACAAGGAACACAATAAAGCCAGTCTGGAACGCCCCTGCTTCCCAGACTGATTCAATTTATCTCCTCTGCCAGATTTTCTTGTTCCTAAATTCCTGCTTCCCCCTGCCAAATGCTGGTGAATTTCCTAAAAACTCCCTTTAATAAATTAAGCAAGTTGTCATGGGATATGTTATCATCACTATTCACAGTAAGGAGGGGGTTGTGGGCACTCTAAGAAGGATATACAAACTAGTTACACTCAGAAAAGGAGGATGCATAAGGAAAAGACTATGGCAATACTACTCAGGGAATTTCCTTCACTTGATGCTGGTTCCTTTTGTATTTAGCAGCTCCATGAAAGTGTCCAATTTCCCTGGAACACTCCTTTGACTGTCCAAATTCTATAACACCAAGAGGAGAAAGAATGGTACAAATTTAATTTCTTATGAAAAAAATGCAGAAATGTTTTAAGTAGGGCCATAATCCTATTTTTGTCCTCACATTTTTCATTAGCATAAATGCTTTCTAATGCAGAATAATAAAACAATGAAAAGAAGAAAACAAATAAGAATAGTTTATCTTCTTTGGGATTTTAAGAGCTCTACTTAGAGGGGAAAAGGGTTTTTAACATTCTTTTTAGGGGATGGGGTGGTCTTGGTGTTATTTACTGTGATAGTTTTAAGCATCCCAATAAACTGTAGAAGTGATGAGTAAAAAAATCCAAGACAACAAAAACCGACTTGTCAGAATTATCAAATCGGGTAGAAAATGTTAATTTAAGACAAGCTTTAATAGGGTCAAATTGCTGTCAAAATTTTGGAATGGTCAGATAAAATTCAGTCTTCTATCAGAGTTCGCCTTTATTCCCCACCTCCCAACTGCTCCAGCTACAGGCTGTCCATCAGGGTTTGAGACATAATTTTCCTTAAATAATTGTTCTTTCTCCCACTCATGCTGCTTCTCAGGTCTTGCTTTGCTGTGTGAAACAGGGAAATCATTTTTACTCTCCTACTAAAGGTTCTCCAGTCCCACAAGCCCTTATCTTTTCCATAATGAATGCGTTTTTAATGAACATTCCTAACAAGCCTCACAAGATTACTCCAGACACTGCAGGTTGGAAAAGCTTCTCCTGCCACATCTTCCAGTCACATTTGTCATTTTTGCACTCACTTAGTGTTATTAGTGCATGACAATCCTGTGGCCACCCAAAGGACTCATAGCCGATGTACCTGAGCTGTGTTCCAAGCACCACAGACACACACTGGACTTGATCACTGAACAAACTGCAGAGCAGGAGGCTCCTTCTCTCATGCAGCAAGGTATCACTGTCTGATGCCTGACAGCAGAACAATACCCAGCACAAGCAGCTTCCAAGTGAAGTTACTAATTAGTGCAGATGTTGTGAAGGTAAGAAGCCATCAGAACTTGGCAGGAATAACTTTGTCATTAAGTAATTCAATCTCTGAGTGACAAAATGATTTGTAGATGACTGTGCTGTGTTCTCTGTCTTTCCATCTCACACTCCCAGCACTATGAACAGGAGTGTAATTTGGGATATTTTCCCTCTCAGCTGTGCTTCTTTCTGGTTGCCTGTCATCTTCTAGCAAGGATGGGAGTAAGAGGTTTGGATGTCACCTCTGTTCAAACATTGTGAAATGCAGCAGAAATGAAGCTGTTAATGACAGAGATGGAGCACAGAGCAAGGAGACTTGAAAACACAGCTCAGCTGGAAGTCTGGAGACAAGGAGACAAGTCATCAAGAGTGGAGCAGAACCTTATCCCAACCTCATGCTCTTAATAAAGCCTGGTGACATGGCATAAGGCATTTTCAAGTCTGTATCTTTCAGTTTGCCTTGACTGAGGGTGGAAGTCAATGTGTGAGTACACTGTCACTGTGGCAAAGGCAGACTGTATAGAAGACAACAGAGCAGCCAGAGATCAGTGTCACAAAACTTTCTAAATGAGAACTGAACTGGGTGAAAATATTTCAGGAAAATGTGGAAGCAAGTGCAGGAAAGTGTTCTCCAAATGGTGTCTTCTCATGCCTAGAATTCAAGGATCTCCTATGCACACAGAAACAAGCCGTTGCTTCTGCTTCAAAATGAGCTGCAAATATCTCTAAGACAGCCACCATCCCTTTTGATGTGAGCACCGTGCTTGTCATTAAACTCTGTCGCCAAAACTTCTGGGCTGACTGATGAGCACAGCTACACTGGCACAGTGCACACACTGACACAAGACAGAGCCTCTCATGTTCAGGGAAGGAAATGTTAAAGTCCCAAGCAACAGGTTATTCAGGACAACGAGGAGCCAAAGGACAGGGTTATGAGCAACTTGTACCACGATGGAAAGGGACAAATAAAGTGTTGGTGATATCAGTATTCCAAAGGTACTATTTAAAAACCCTCAGTTTTTCCCCAATGTGAAATTAAAGGGACACACCAGGCAATATTCTGTTCATACAACTCTTCAGTATGCATAGTGAGGGATGTTTTCATCCACAGCACCCCTCCTAGGGCTTCCACCAGCACACTTGCACAACTTCACTGCAATCACACTCCCGTTAAACCTGAATGGCCATTTCTGCTCTCTTGGTGGCTATGATTAATTAGTCTGCTTTGAAAAGCAAGCTGCTCTGTGCTAGAAAACTCTGAAGCTGTTCATTAAACACACAGGAACAGCTCAGCCCCTAGTCTTCAGCTGGATCAGGACTTCCCAAAGGCTCTGACGGCTATTTTGCCATACCCATGGCCAGCACAGACCTGCCTGTTGCTGTTGCCACTACACAACCTGCTTGCTTCCCTAAATGGAAAGGTCCACCATTATGCTATGCCTCATCCAACTGCACAGACCCTGGAAATACACATAGGCATCAACATCAGCAGCCTGATTTTTAGATGTGTTAAAAATGTACAGCTCCAAGAGTTGCTATCCAAAAAAGGCAGACTTCTTCCTTTGTGCCTAGCACCTAAGTTATCTAAATATGGATGGATATTTTTTGATTAATTACCTGTCAAAACCCCCTGGATTTGCAATATTATTCATCCAGCTACATTGTAAGAGATCTCCTTCCTATCTTTTAAATGCAGATCTAGGCTCAGGTGCATATGTTGATTCCTAAAGAGCCATTTCTATATCAGATGATTCATTTTCTGCATATGATAAGGTACAATAAAAGCAGTCACCAATAAACCACACCTCCTCACAATTTGCCTTGTGTAATTGCTACATTTATGAGCTTTGCACATGAAAAGCTACTGGTAACTTTTTTCCACCCAGGTGCAGCCTCTGTTCCTCTGCAGGTGCATGTAAAGATTTGCAAAACATTGCTTGTTTTAGGTTTGCTTGGATTCAAATACCACAGAGGAACCCGTCTTCCTGTTCTAATTGATGGTGTGGGACTTCAGACAGAGGAAGAACAAAACCCTCTGTAGTCTGTGTATAGCAGGCACCAAAAAAAATAATTGGCAACAAGCTTAACTGGAGGCTAAAGGTAAACTACAAATGAGTGGAAAATCCAGCGTTGCCCACAATAGTTATTTTTGTCACTATCGGGATTTTTGCTGCGACCATAATCTCTTACAAATAAAGCCATTTAGCAGCAACACATCAAAAAGGCATTATCAGAAAAATCAGCCAGATAGACTACTTCAGCTAGAGCAGTGCATGCAACACTGCCCCTCTTAAAGGCTCAGATTTATGAGGCAGAAACATTGCTCCAGGCGGTTTGCAAGAATAGGTACAGGAGGCGGAGATTCCAGAGAGGAGGGTGTTGTGTTGTGGTTAAAGGTTATAAAGCTGCGTTTACACCGTGCTCCTCAATAGCTATAAAATTAACTTAGATATTTCAAGAAAGGACAAACACAAACCCGTTAGCGCTGCAGAGACAAGGGGGAAAAATCTCTTTCTTTTCTTCAGTAGAATTCCTGTCAAAATGGAAAACAGGGATTTATGTATCAGAAACAAAGTTAAAGTTTCATCTGCAGTGAGTTCAATTTAGAAGCAGACTGTGAGAGAGGGGAAGAGGACAAGGTATAGGAAATTTAACATGCTTCCCAGGCACATGCTGTGACAGTATGATTCTCATCTCCTAAAGCCTGTGAATCAAAGGTACTGAAGATTCAAGCATTTTTCTCCTGGCAGTGGGTGGCCTCATCCCAAAATCCAGCTGCCTTTCTGTATGAGACAGCTGAAATCATATTCACATAGGCACTAGATTTATGTCATTATGCATATTATATCAAGCATATATGCTGAGATTTCTCACAGTATAATTGCCTCCTTCTCCAAGCTAAGTACATGTCCCACAACAAAAAATCCAAATACGTCTTTAGGTATACCCCCCAAAAAAATTAACCAAGTTATTAGGCGATTATGAATAGCCATTTCCTCTTTCTTTTCACTCTTCCTCACCGACTTTTATCTACTTCAGATTTTTTCAGTGCTGACCTGGAGCTCAGCTCTTTTCAGAAGCAGAAGTGGATAGCTAGGATGAAGAGATCTCACACTGAGTAAAAACTACTTGATTATTTGACAGTCAGGACCACAGAGTGACCACACAAGCTTCCAACATGGCTGGGAGCAGCCATCCATGCAGTCAGCCACCTTGTCCTCACCACTGACCAAAACAGGCCTCTTTAGGCAAAAAATCCTCACAGGCAGTTACACAAGAGCATGGAGCAGCATAAAAACCTCTCCACTTGAGCCAATGGGTACCGTGATAAAAGATTTATATCCCTGTCCTCGATGCCTACAGAATCACAGACCTGCTGTGCATGATCCTAATGTCCCCCCATTTTCTACTCATCTTCTTCAGTGAAGAGTCACAATTATATGTACAAGAGGCTTTCCACAACACTAAATATTCTACCTTTTTTCCTTGGAAGACCCTCAATTTCTGCTGCAACCCTTAATCACTGGCCCTTTTTTCCTAGCCCAGATGTGAGCACCAGCTGTGCCTTTACTGCTCAAGATCTTGTCATTTCCATCAAAAGGAGAGTTTTTACACTAAAAACCTGGTGCAACAGGATTTGGTTTTTCAAGTAATTTTTTTATCATTCACTTAATAGCACAAAAGAATCACTGCACTGTCTCCCAGTGCTCATATCCACCTCTCAATGCAGCAGTTCTGCAGCAATTTAGTGGAAATAGCTTATTACTTAGTGATAGCTGGTATTAACCACGCTGGCTTTTATGCTATGTTAATCTAAAATGGGTATGTCTGAGTGTGGTATCTCCATCTGCAACTATATGCATGTGATTTAAAGCATAGTATCCAAATAAGAATTTAGGGGGCTAATTGTAGATACTTTCTAAAATGGCAGCATTAAAAAGCTGCTGCTTCATTTTATAGTTAGCACTAGGCTTTTCAGCAACTCTCTAAGTGCAACTTAGCATCATTCTTTCAAAGATCTTAATCTTTGAATGAGCCCAGCACCCAAATATCCTGATTTAGATACCAAGGTATGTGTGTGTGGTATACTCATTTGGGCATCTAGTCCTTGGAAAGAGCAGCTGGAAGCCATGAGAGTTTCATTTAAATGCTGAAGTAGGATCTGAGCTCTTCTGAAAATGAGATATTTAGGGGTAAAATCTATAAGCATTCAGGTCAGTAAGAATTATCATCTCTGTTGGATAGGATACATTTGTTTTACTAGATAAAGCAGCAATCATTTAACTGTTTTCCTCACAGCAAGAAATCCCATGTTTCATAAATTTATGAGAGTGCAGCCAAATCCTGTATGCTTTATCTTTCCACTGTATTTGCTATATGAAGGAAACAGGTAAGGTTTGCAATAGGACAGAGAACTATCTGAAAAGCTGCTGTCAAGATTGCAAGTTTGAAATAAAGCAGATATTCTGAAAGGCTCTACTAATTCAGCAAGAATAACTTAAGTCTGAAGACTAAAAATATCAGCCTAAGGAAGATCCTATATAAAGTCTGCGCTACTCTGCTAAACAGTTTCTACTCCACTGATGGTATTAGGGTTGTACTTTCAGTGTTGCTATGAAGATCTGAAGTGTGTTGAGCAGTTTCCTTAGTTAGGGAAACTTATTTGACATCTGTGAATGTGCCATTTACATATTGCAAACATAGCAAAAAATATTGATTTATTGGTGTAGCTGGTTCCTGGGTAGAATAGATTTATATATTCAACTCCAATTTATCTACTACCTTTTGGGAAGGGTTAGAGGGCAGAGTTTGTGCAGTTGAGGTGTGCAGGTTTGACATTGGTTGATACTTAGAAAGAATGAAGAAAACCACCCACAGAAATTATTTTCCTGAGAGAGGCTCCTGGGAGCTTCCTCTGTGCCTAGAAAAGGCCAATAGCTGTCTAGTTTTGAGAATTGACAGCTTTGTAAACCATTGAGAAGCTGGGACCGCCTCTGTGAACATCACATTTTAAAACTTGGGAAGGTTTGAAAACCTTATTTTGATTTCTGGCTCCAGAAGGTATCGGGAGCTCTGTGGGGCCGGCCCCGCTCTGCCGCGGCCGGGCCGGGCCGGGCCCCAGCGGCTCCCGGGCGGGGATGGAGGCCAGGGGGGTCCCGGCCGGAGCTGGGCCAGGTCACAGCTGCTGAGATCTCGGTCACACCAGCCTCTGCCTCTGGCTTCTTCTTCAGCCCGTGCCGAGCCGGGATCCCCCCGGGCTCCGGGCCGGGCCAGGCCCCCTCCTCCCTCCCCTCCACCGCGGCCTCTCCAGCGGGTGCCGGGCAGGGAGAGAGGAGCCCAGAGCAGCTGAAATCCATCACCGTGACTGCTTCAGCCGCTGCCACCAACACCTGCCGGCCTGGGTGAAATGTGAACCCTTCAGTGCACAGATGAGACCTGCAGAGCACGGTTCTTCCCTTGGGTGAGAGAAAAGCACGGAGTGACAACATGAACACGCCTGGGTCAGTGAAAGAAGGAGTTCAAATCCTAGATGGAAGGAGAATGAGGAGATGACCTAGTATTGACACTGAAAGTTCTTTTGGTAATGTCATGGAGATGGACTATAATAAACTGTAGTATTTCCTTTAATTCATGAGAGAAAACAAAGTGTGAGGAGATCGAGTGTTCACACTGTAGACCTGAGCAGAGGCAGCCACAATTAAGCAAAGCAGATATTGAAGAAGCAGTGATGCCATGAGAAGCTTGAACAGAGAGAGATAGAGATGAGAGTGAAGAAGACTCTGTGGCCCCAGGGAAAGAAGAGAAAGACCTCTGTTCCTGGAGATGAAGATGATTGCAGAAATAAAGGAAGAGAGCCTTTCCTTTTGAATAGCTCATCCTTAAAAAATAACAACCCATAAGTTGACATGGCCCATTCACTCAGCTCTGAGAAGGCTTTGAAAATGGGAGGAATTTCACAATAGCAGAAATTTTCTAAACTGGGCAGCTGCTCTTTGTGAAAATGCAAAACGTTGAGAGGACTGTGGTGTCCTTGGTGTAACAAGAAAAAACTCGCCCTATTAGAACTGAGGAAAGACTATTGTAGAAGTGATAACTGATTTAAAATCCCAGGTTTTGTTTCTACGTTGTCTGTTGGGAAAGGAGAGAAGGTGGGCAGGGGGAGGGAAAGTTCTCTGGAAGTTTCATTCTGATTATTTTCATTCTTTTAAAGCTTTCTTTATAGTCTTAAGTTTTGAGCCTGTTTTTGCCCTTCTCCTAAATCATATCTCACAGCAGGAAGTGAGTAAGTGCACTGGTGAGTTTAACCAGCTCTAAACCCACCACATGAAGAAAAGTAGAATTTGCTCTTTACTGGTTTTGGAAAAAAGCTTCCATTTTTTATAATCTCTGCAAATAACAAAGAAAATTCCCAGCTGAGAGTTTCTCATCACACAATTTCTAGCAAAGAAGTTTTAATCATATTAATCGTGACGTTTACCACGCTCTGCCCATGCGTGGTACCTGCCAGTCTCATCTTTGCCAAGATCCTGTCTATCCTATTAGGTAACACAGTTTTACTTCTTTAGGCTGGTGCATAATCCTCGAGGAACAAAGCTGCCAACGCTTACCATTTTATGGAGTTTTGTATGCTATTTACTATTTCCTCTCAAGGCCACAAGCCTGAGAGGCTCACAAGCCCACCCACACATACAAACACATCTTTGCTTTTAATTGCATTCCCAGCCGTGGAGATTATGGATCATCCTGAAACTGCAAACTGTATTCATCCCAAAATACTGAAACCAACCCAAGATGTGTGTAATCTTGGGATCTTTTCTGCCTGGGATTTTTTTATTTGGGGGTGAAAGGGGAGGAAGACTTCTAATTTGGGTATGTTTCTGGTAGGCCAAGTTTACCCCATTGCAGCTTATGCAACACCTCTGACTCACTTGCTGCAACCCATCTGCCAGGATGCATCCCTCTCCTGGCACAGCAGCGGCTCCGGTGTGGCACATGGAGAGGCTGTAAGGGGCATCCAGGCTTTTGTTACCTGAGGATTGTGTGACCAGGACAAAAGAACGCATCACAGAGGCTGCAAAATTAACCTGGAAGTTGTGTGCACACACCAAGGGTGAGGAGGATCCACAAGCTGCCTAGGAAGGACCAAGACCTAGCAATGATGGATTATGGGAAGCCTTTCTGGAGGGTAAATGCTGAGGCATCAACACAGTTTCCTTAACACATTCACAGGCAGCATCCCCTCGGGTGAATTGAGAGCACCAAAGCTGGAAACACAGCCCACTAAAACCATTTGTGATGATGGGCCAGCTGCAGTGGAGATGTCATTACAGCCGATGTCTTGGCTTGCTTCAACAGCCATTTATGTCCTAGCACAGTACAATTGGCATATATTTTGCATTTATTGAAAAGCGATTTAAAAGACTTACTTTCACACCATTTTTTCATTTTCTGTCAGCAGAAAATTCTTTGGAGCCTTGGTTGGTTTTGTTCCTTTTGTCATTTTTTTGAAGCCAGAGCCTTAAAAAGTCAGCAATTTCCATGAGAAGATGAATGTTAACGACTTCAATAAATACAAACCATGAAAGAAATGAAATCATTAAACTTTCTCCTCTCTTGGAAGCTAGAGATAATTTCATATCTGTAGGAGGTGCTGACTGCCCAACTGTTTGCTTAAATATGTTATTTAAAGTATTCTTAAAAATATTGTTCCCTCATAATGTTGAGCATCCCCATTAACCTAACCATCAAAATGATTTTCATTATGAATGCAGGGCATTCTCACTTGATTCGTGACAATAAGGAAAATGGAAAGCAGACAGAAAATCATGAATGATTGTGCAGTGTTTCTGTGATGCGAGTATGAATGTCCAGAAAGGCCAAGCTATTAATTTCTATACTTCCCCCATTGTGGGCCATCCTGCTTAGTTACTGTGAGAATCAAAGGTTCTTCATTTCTTGATCTCCCTTGAAAAATGAACAGGTATCAGCAGCCTCACTATACAATTATCAGCCCTCAAGTTCTAAGCTGAGAAGGAAAAAAAAAAGGCTCAAAATATAATAAAGAACATAGGAATACATCTGCCTTTATAAACAAAATCACACTGACGAATAAATGGTATCCATGCTAATACTGCCAGAGGCAAAACTGTGACCTGAGAAAAAACATCAATCTCTTTGTGTTGCTCTAGCCTCATTGGGATTGCTATATTTATTAACATCCAGATTTTTCCCATACATCAGTTGCTACTACTGCTTCCTATTTTCTCCCCTGCAAGGTCAAAATGTATCTCACGAAATCTTACTATTAAAAACAAAAAAAAAATATAGAAGAAAGATTTGTTTCCAGCCAGCTCAAAGTCACCATGAAAGACAGACTGAAAGACAGACTGATTTGCACGCAGAGCATCCTAGAAAGGAGCTTCAAACTGTAGGAGCAGGGATGCTAATAGAACCACACTGAAAGGTCAGTACAGTTCTCAAATTAAACTAAAAAAGGAAAAAGAACCTGCGGTATGCCTTCTTAGATGTTCATGTCCACAAGAGGAGTGCAACAATAACTCAGCAGTGACACGGACAAACCTCAGCTGGCTCCTGTCCACTTGGCACATCCTAGCCTGGGGTGGTGCTGCTGGAGGGGTGCAGGGTACCCCAGTACTGCAGTCTGGGGTCTCAGGACCCTGTCTATCCCCTCATCACCCTGGGAATTCAGCCTTTCTCCCGTTTATCTGCTAAGCCATTCAGCGCTGCCACATATAAAAAGCTGGAGATGACCATGATCCACTACAGATCACACCATGGGAGCTCTCCCAGAGCCATCCACTCCCACAGGATGGTCTGGAGCAGAGCTACATGCTGAGCAAAGCCTGGGGTGACCATAGCTTATTCTCTGCCCAAACAGAGGCAGGACAGTCCCAGCCCTCATCCGTGCCTGGGAAACAGGAATCCCTCCAACTCCACAAAAAGGTGGAGCTTGTTATTACTGAAACTGTGCAAGTAACACCAATCTGGCTCACAGGTGTTGTGATAAGAAAGATTTTATCTCATATTCCCAACACTAACTTCTTTTGGGTGTAAATTTCCCCTAGATGCACAGTGGACTCAAAAAACCTATCGGGTCTAACTGTTTCAGTCAAAGCCACCAACTAAAATTGCCTTGAAACTTTACAGAAAATAACTAAATTTAGGATTTTAACAAGGTCCAGGCCAGATGAATTTTGACTGCTTTCAGATGTGACAGCAAAATCTGAGTACTCATAACAGTTCGTAAATTGAGGCGAGAGCTATAAATCTCTCTCTCATTTGTCAGTTCAGTTATGTTCTTGTTCTGCTGCTCTACTCAAATGCTTGGCAGGATTATGCTTCTGTGTTTTATTTCCTAATCTGACCATTATGGTAACTAATTTATTTCTATGTAATTTAATTATCGTTAGCTGTTCTGCATCCTTGGTGCTCTCTGACTACTCCATCTCCAGCTATTTAATTTTCACTCTTCTCCTGCATTTGAATGATTGCTCTTTACATAGATTGCTGGCATGGAAATGTTGCTTAACTTGTGGCATCTGCTGGCAGAGTCATTATTTTATTTCAATACATCATCTGGCCAAGGGGGTGGACCGCAGAACTTTGATCTTTGGTCCTCAGGGTTTACAATCAGAAGCTATTATTTTCTTACTGATGTTAACAAAGTTGTTCTACTCTTTCCTTGGTTCCTCCTCCTGTTCCAATCCGCAGGTATTATTTGCAAAGCAGAGAGTTTCCTTGATCCGCCTTTAATTCCTTTATTTCTATTTTAAAATCCTGCCAGGCCACTGCTGGGAGATTCAAGTTGAGGAAGAACCTACTTCCTCCCCTTTTTGGTGTGACTGATTTAGCATGAGTTTCACAGCTGAATTCTGTGGAATGCAGATTTCACCTCTACCTACAATATAAATTTATTCCACCTTCAAAGTCCTCACAGGCCCAGCAGTAGCTTTGGCTTTTCTCATCGCAGCCTTTCCTCAGACCTGCCTCCATCTCCTGGGTCCTTCCCTGACACATAAATCCCTCTTCCCAGTGCGTAGCAACTGCAGGGTACAGGCATCATTTCTCTTGTTTAGTATTCTCCCTGTATCACCTTTCTTACAGCTGTTCTACCACAGCAATATTTGTAAAAGTATAATAACCTAAAATGTGGCATTTGGATAACAGGCATTTCACAAGAACTTGTCTTCAATTTAGCCACGTATATTTGTGTCTCAGAGGAAAGCAGCATTCCTCACACCTTGCTTTTCAACATTTTTCTAAATTAATAAGCCTCAAAGTAGAATAGCAGCAGATAAATTTACTTATTAGACAACAGCTGCCAAAATTTGCCACTAACAGGTGTATGCAGGACATATTTCTTCATGGTAAAGAAGAAATCCAATCTCCAAATGATTTCATTTGGCACTAAGACAGAATTTATTTATTCTAAATATATGTAGATAAGTTTTCCCCCCAAGTTTTATCTTAGTGATATATTAAAAAAGAAATCATGCTTAATGGGCTATTCTAAGGGCAGACTACAATTGCTAGGTGATATCTTAAATAATACAAAGCATACTTCAATTATCTGGAGATCTTTCTGAAAGCCTGCATACCTCACCCACTTTTTTTATCCTTCTTGGCTGGTTTCATCCTAACAGACCATGCAGCACCTCTCACCTGTTTTGCTTCAAAGCTAGTCACTACCCACTCTCTGAAGTGGGAACTCAGGTGCCAGTCCCTAATTTGAAGATATTTCAAGGGTGAGAGAAAGCTGAGTATGTGGTGAGATGACAGGATACAGGATTCAAATTGGGTCTGGCCAGACCATCTAGCAGCATGAAAGAATATTGTCAGCTGTTCTGGCTTGCTCTGAATTTCTTTTTTTTAAGACATCAGCAGAAATCACTCAGTGATTCCTCGGAGTGAGTTTACAGAGAGAACATGATGCCCACGCCAAAAAAGCCAAAGCTAATTAAAGTCATCCACTGAGAAACTGGTAGACTTTGAGAAAAAGCTGAAAGCCTGGTGGAGTTTGGTGGCACAGGGATCTGCCAGCTGTGCTGACCCTGCTCCCCTTGCATGTCACTCCTCTGTGCTAGTCCTGCTGCTCACAAACAGCTTTCCCCAAGACAAGATTCCAGGGACCAGCACGATTTATCCTGCAAACACTGCTCCTGCCTGCTGGAGGTGGACTTGATCCAGGACAAGGAGAATATTCTGCACACTCTCCTCAGCGCTACCTATGCAGACATGGGGATGTTAGAAACAGGAGCCAGGTGTCTGTGGGAATATCAGGAGCTGACTGCAGACAGAAAGAGCAAGAATAAGCAGGAAGGTGAGAGCATAAAAGTCTACAACTGCAGTGCAACAGGAGCCTGAGGTCACAACAGGGACTATTATTTTCTGGCAGGAGAGAAATAATAAATCGATGCTTCATTCTGATCTGGTGTCTGGCTGACATCTATGGCACCCTGCCACAGGTGGCTCACATGACAGCCTCCTGCAGTCTGTCTTCCACACTTAGGAACATCACAAGAAGCAGAACAGTTTCCACAAGATATATTGTGTTTGTGTTTTCAGTAGCCTCTAGAACCTGACAATAAAACAAAACAAAAGCAAACCCAAACCAACATCCCAGCATACAGATAGCTGAGGTCTCAGAAGCAAGGAAATTCCAGAACTGGCTTCAACAGGACCACCTTAGTTTTGTGTCTTTTTAACTTTTTATATATACACTGTCTTAAATGCCGGAGAAAGCATTAGACACTTTTAAACAAAATACCTAGAATTATGACATACATCTGGAATCTGTGTGAG
The DNA here is from genome assembly GCA_013399455.1 of Anthoscopus minutus. Classification (NCBI taxonomy): domain Eukaryota; kingdom Metazoa; phylum Chordata; class Aves; order Passeriformes; family Paridae; genus Anthoscopus; species Anthoscopus minutus. The sequence continues at coordinate 19,953 of VWYI01033776.1, forward strand.
TGGATTCGGGTGTTTGGTTTTGTTTTTCAAACACAATGTCATGCAACCTTTCTACTATGTCTACATACTTCAAATTGCACTCATCTGTCCCAGAAGATGCTTACTTGGGAACCTTGTATTTCAGCTATGTAAACAAACCCATTAATTTACAGGCTGAAAATACACCTCCCCAGAAGGCATGCTCTGATTTCCTAGGCACTAGTCCCTCAATCCAGCTGTATAAATGAACTCCCAGCCAACCAACTCACTCTAATGCTAACCAAGGAGTAATTCTGCTGTGCTCCAAGTACTTGTTCTGCTTTCCTTGCCAGCATCACCAGCAGCAGGGACAGAAACTGTCCTAAAAACAGGCAGTGGTCCCTGGATCCTTTAGCCTGACCCTCAGGCAGGAGAGTGAGGATGTATCACAGACCTGTGCTTCTGACAAGGTAAATTGTGAGCAAGCCAATGTGAAATTGCCAGGTACGAGTCACCTGCTGGTTATGACAAATTTTGTTTGCTCTGTTATTGCAGGCAATATAAAATCAGGGCATTGCACATCTTCTGCACTTACATCCAGCACAGAGAGGGATTTCTTACATGGACATGTGCCTCCAGTATCACTGCTTCAGTATTTGTCCCTGGCACTATTGACTTTTCTGCTTATAGACCACATCCAACAATGAAACACTGTCTCTTTTATAATTAAAAAGTGGATTTTTTTCAACTTGGTTACTGATGGAGATTTGTGCACATTCACAATGGAAACTTCGGAAATAAAAGGTCCCACGAATTTAGCCTCAAAGATGCTGTCTAAGTACAGATCTGGATGTTATAACCCTGGGTTTTGTCAGGAGTTTTCAAAGTCACTGTAAAACCATTTATGTTTTAAAATACCAAATGGATGTGCCTACATACTGGGTTTTGTTGTGGATAGATCATCCAAGAGAAGCAATGTGGCATTAATGTTTTGCCAGAAATCAGTGGTTGTATAACACTTCAAGCTTATTACTTAAACATACAAAAGCAAATTGCCACTAATCTGTACCAAGAAGTCCATTTAAACAGGTAATACTTGCAAGTGCTAATTTTCCATAAACTCTGATGATGTTTATTAATGAAAGAGACAATATAGTATCAATTAGGAAATGTTCAGCAGCTAGTTAATGATAGACAAAATAATCCCCTTTGGCTCCTCAGCTGTGTTTGCAAATGTTTAACAATGAAGATATCCAAGCTCAAGCAGCCTAATTAAAGAGGCTTTTTCTCCTTACGTACTTTTCTGTCCTTGAATGTTTCGCTCATATAGATAGACAACTGAGACTTACAAAGGTAAAGGCTAACTACACATTACCTTTCACTTCTGCACAGTCACAATATGTTGTCAGGGGCTCCATAATGCCAAAAGCATCTCCAGCTCAGGGGGAGACCAGGACATACAGCCCTTGCAGTGCTGGAAATGACATTCTTTCTTGATCAGCATCTATACCTTGACTCATGCCTGCTGTACACAAGATTGTCACCCATTCTGATGGCATTTGTCTATTACCTCATTTTCTCTTTTCCAGATCTATCCCTGCACAGTCCAGGCTGGGTTAGCAGTCTCTCTTACACAATCTATGAGGAATTGCAGCTCAACAGGGCGCGGGAACCCTGATGACACATGCCAAGGTCAGCCTGGTGCACGTTCAGGATTAGGCAGTGTTTTCCCTTGCTCCCTACCACCTCTGCATTAACACAGCCTCCAGATCAGTTCTCAAGTACTTTCAGCTGAAGTTGCTGTTTGGGGCTGCAAGAGACTCCACAGCATTGCTTCAGTTGCCTGTTTCTGCTCAGCAAGGAGCTGCCCAGAGAGAGGCTCCAGACCTTTAAGCAGAATCTTTTCTCTCCAGGAGATACACCCTCTCTGCCTTTGCTGCCTCTCACTCACATTTCAGTTCATTACCCAGCTCTCCCACAGCAAGACGTCGGAGAGCCACCCTTCCTTCAAGGCATGTTTAGTTGAAATTTGCTGTCATTTACTCACACCATGGGAGGAACTCTATTTCACTACAGCTGTTTTCAAAAATTAAATGAATTGCAAGAAATACTAATGAATTAATATAATATCAATATTGTACACATTATTTATATCATATTATAGCATAATACATATAATGAATACGATTTGCTGGTGATCAGTGAGAGGACCTGAGGGAATGGCATGAAGCCATACCAGGGGAGGTTGAGGCTGGATATTGGGAAAAGGTTCTTTACTCAAAGGGTGCTTGGGCACTGGAACAGGCTCCCCAGGGCAGTGTTCACAGCACCAAGCCTGACAGAGTTCAAGAAACTTTGGCCAATACCAATACAAATGGTGTGACTCTTGGGGCTGTCATGTGAAGGGTCAGGACTTGAACTTCAATGTTCCTTGTGGGTCCCTTTCAACTCACGATATTCTATGACTCTGTGAACTTCTGAGATCTGTTCTTCTCCCCTGAAATCTATAGCACTGAAGTCTGCTTTTCTTTAGGGTCCTTCCCACAGGCTTGCATGTCATGGAGATTAGTAGACAATGCAGAACTGTCTGAGAGCATTTCAGCAGGAAACAGTGTCAAATTAGCCAAGTTAACATGATAGATTGTGATAAATTGAATGCCTGGGGGGCTACATGCTTGAACTATGTGGTTCTGTGTATCACAGCAAATGTATTTCCTAAAAACCCCTAACTGGGCAATTTCAGCCATAAAAAAATGTTACTAAATACGCCTTTGCTTGTCAGACACTTTCTTCTTCTCAGCAGCTATAAAACATATGGTTTACACTTCTAAGAGTCTCTGTAAATCGTGCTGTAATACCTGTGGGTTATACTTAGCAATAGACGTGCCTTCATCTGATGTCAATTGTTGTAACATCCCTGACGTCAGAGCTGAGATTATTTACAGCAGCTGAGCATCTGTGCTCAGCATTTACCAAGGCAGGCAAATGAGAAGGGATTTGGCTTTAGGTTCAGGGGGACTTTAAAGAAGAACTTGGTCTGGAGAAATTAAAGCCAGGCAATGACTCAAATCTGGTCCTTGTCTGCTTGAGAGAAGATCTATAGATATGAACCTATTAATCTTTAGTCTCCTGCTTGCTGCTCCTGCTGCCTTTTACTTTATACAGCATAAACCTAAAGAAACATCTCAGAAACAACATGAATACATAGAAAAAGAAATTTTTAGAGGTGCTTAACATTTGTCTCACCCTCTAAAAAGTGAGGGTGACAAACACCTTTCATAGGAGCAAGGACAATGCTGAACCTTACAAGCTTCTCTATTCAGGCAGGAAAGGGAATGCTTGAAGACACCTCCACACTATAATTCACCCACCAGAGAGAGGAACTTCATCCAGCTACCTCCCAAGGAGGAACAGAAATATCTTCTGGACTGTAACCACAGCAGGACTCCAGGCCTCCTCTCTGGGTAGGTTTAGGAGACTCATTTTAAGAAGAAGACCACAGCAGTAAGAGTGCTACAGCCTAGGGGTAAACCTCCTTCACAGCTGGGAGGGTTTCCCAAGCCACTTCTTAAGCAAAGTTCCAAGCAGCCCTCACAACAGTCTAAGTAATGCATTGCTACATTGCATATAAACTTCACATCCAAGATTTTGGAACTTCCACACCATAGTTTTACAGTGGCACAATGTAATAAAGAGCCAGGAAAAAAAACCAAAACAGTAAAGCACACCATAATTATGTAATAGGAAAATAACCCCAACCTTTTCTACCTGCAGGAAACTGTAGAACTCACAAGGTTAAAAATTACTTTTCAGTCAATCTCATTATGCATCCCACACACTAGAACTTATCTGACATGAAAGGGAATAGATGTATATAAATATAGTACATGAAGTACAGTATTAACTTTAGTACAGACAAATTACGTTTAAGACTGTCAACATTTAGTCTGGCACAACTGTTATACTGCTTCAGCATTTGGGGGAAGAAAAGAGGGACTCAGGATGGTCTCATTTGTCTCCTTCCAATGGGTCATTCAGAATGAATCCTGTGTTAACCCACCCTAGGCTTTGGGGAGCCTCAGTGGAAAGATGTTATTTCTGAAGGCACTTGTGGGAGCAGCTTCGTGGGCTCTGCATGGGGAAGAGGCAGCACTGTGTGGAGCTCCTTGTGGGAGTGTAATGGCTCATCTGGGAGATGCTTATACTGCAGCACCCACCAGGGATAGCAGCTCCTCCTCATGTAGCCCCGCTTTCTGAAGATGTTCGCAATGCAAGGGCCTCTTCATTTTGTTTCTGTTTTAACAATCTGAGAGCTTAACAATTTCTTTCATTTAAAGGAGGGAAATCAAAAAGAGAGCCAGAAAACTCAATTTCCTTTTTATTTTTAGTGCCACTTAATGTACATCCTGCTAAGCCAACAATCATCCCAGCGTGAGATGACTAGAAGCAGCAGCAGGTAGCTTCCTGGCTAGCTGGCAGAGATCAGACTGGATAAAAGAGAAATAAGACTAGGTTTACCATGCAGAGTAAACCCAAGCAGGGCATTTTACTTGTGCCCTCCACCCACATTACAAAGAGCTTCCTTTTTTTATGGCAGGGCCTCTTAGCTCAAGATATAAAACCCCAGTGGTTCCCTGAAAGATTTCGTAAGACCAAATAACTGCTGTAAAACCACCTCTGGTGCCAGGGCCTGCTTTCTCTTCCTCATCTCTGCTTGTTGCAGACCCATTTCAGTATCACCTGGGGGAAGCAGCAGGAGCAGCTTGTCCCAGACAGGAAAAGAAGTGGAATTTTGCAGTGAAGGCCCTGTATCCCACAGAGATGCTTCCAGGTTTAACTCACATCTTCTGGCCGGCTTAGCAGCAGCTGTTCACTAACATGCAGAGCAGAGGGTTTAGTACCCAATGCTCAAACACTGCCATAAAACTTATTTTACAGACACCTGCCCAGTGGAAGAAAAATATGCTCTATTAGCTGCACAGAGATGCATCAGCTTTGAAACTCCAAGGTCAGATCTCTGTTTGAAGATAGGCATATATGGAAGAGCAACAGGGGGAAAAATTATTCAAAGGGAACATTTATTTCAACAGCAGCATTTTCAAATTTTTTCAATAAAATAAATATTAAATTTTTATGAGCTTTTCCACTGGGGGAGGGCTTGCTAGGACAAAACTATACTGACAAACCTTTGTGATATAACCAACAATTCAAACCAGGTACTTGCCAGCCAAAATAATGCACATGCCTTAGTACCCAAATCAAACTGGAGAGCTGTGTGTTGGGTGTAGGACTTTGGAGAAACAAAAACTTAATCGCTTTTTAATCCAGAACAGTGATTCTGTTCTCAGAACCAACTCTCTCCCTGCTAACTCAGGTGAGGGCAGAGGAAGACAGACACAATGGCTAAAGGAGGCAGGCAGGATTCCCACCTCCTTCTAGGAAAAAACATCACACAACACTGTTCCTTTTCCATATCTAGCCCGCCATACTCTCTGCCGTACATTCATCACAGATGTCTAACGAGATGGTATTGAGATATTGTCCAATAGTCCATTCACAAGTAAAATGCATATCTGGCTTAATTTTTTATCATTAGGGCAGATAATCTAGGGTTTTAGGGCAAAAAGACGAAGCTTTATACAGAGAGTCTTTAAAGGACCCACACCCTCCCTCCCAGAGTTTATGGTTTCTGCTATGCAGTCATAAGCACAAAGCAAGTGTAATAGGGAAGGTAAAGCATAAAAAAATTCTGGGACAAGAATTATCCCAGAATTATCTCACAAATCTGAGCTCATCAACAGCGTTGAACCAGCAAAAAGTTACAATCATGCATTTTTTTTTTTAGAGCAAGAGGACAATCTCCAGACACAAAATTGTCAACCAAACACAACAAAAAAAATCACACTTTGGAAATGAACTTAAATCACAGCAATTCCTACAGAAACACACAACAGGCTTGAATTCTGCCAAGCAATGTGCCAGGACACCAAAACATACTCTACATTTTGGTTATAGGAGAGTACTCATGGCTTTGCACCTATCTCAGAGGACACTAGCAGCAGAAAGGTCCCTGCCCTTCCCCAAGGAATTTAAAGAGCCCAGAGGCATGTCCTGAGAAGGCCATCAGGCAGGTGCTAGCAACAACTGCAACTCCAGTTCCACTAACACTTAATGAGTTTAGGTTCATTACAACCACTTCACTCTGACTGGTTTGCTCTCCCTCTCCCTTTGGAAAGCAGCTGCCTCTTCTGCCAGGAGCTAAACATGGGACTGCAGTTATCCAGGCAGGATTTCCAGCCCTTGGTGATGGTATCATTCATGTCTCAGTGCATCTAAAGAAAGGCAGATGCAAGAAGTAATTTCAAATATTTTTTTTTATCTTGTCAACAGAATAACACCCAGAACTTATGCTGAAAGCAAAATACAGGAGAGCGATAATCTGCCAAGCCCTTTTACCTCTATATCTCAATTTACTGTTAAGATTAGGTGACACAGAGATAAATCCCCTGTCTCTCTCTTCCTCCACTTGTAAGGAAGAGTCTGCCCTCAGAAAACTCAGATTAACCCCCTAGTTCACCAGGGAGCTGAATAATAGCTGAATAATGGCCTTTACCCATGCATTCTGCAAATCTGGTGACAGGACTATCAAAAGCAAGGGGATGATTCTCTGGACCAAGGCCCCTGCACAGTGCAGGACCCAGCGAGCTGACAGCAACATTCACAGTGGCTGTCAGACAACTGTAGCAGGACCCATTTTGCACAGCTCCACCTGCAGTGTGACATCTAATATCAAAAAACATGTGACACACTTTGTCAATCACCAGAGCCAGCCCAACTTTGAGGCATGCACTGAGCTATGGGCAGGAAAAAGAATGGATGGAGTGCTGAGCCGCTGGGATATTCAAGAGCACAAGATGAAGCAGGCAAAGTGCATCCCAGGATATCAGGTTCAGCACTGACATGGTGGAAGCTGTAAATACTTTATGTTTTAATTTGCTTGCTTGTGGAGTAAATACTTCATCATAATGGGCGCATTGTTGGTCTAAATCCAGTCACATACCACGTACCTCTCTGAGAATATGAGCACATTCAGTTCAAAGTCTGTGCAGCAGCCCTGGTTGAAAAGCATCTGGGCATACTGCTTATAAAATAGCCCATCCATGGGGGGCATTCCTGGCTGCCAGCAGGAAATACCCAGAGCTCTGTCATTTGCTGAGCAAAGTGCTCAGAGGTGTGAACATCACAGAGCCAGCATTACACTTGTTTGCAAAGGACATAGCCCATGTCCCCTGAAGACCAAAGTAGTTCTTTCCTGGAGATCACAGTAATGGGCAAGAGAAGGGTGGGGCCCTTCACTGGCCTGGGCAAGTTGGGGAGGTCCAGTAGCATCTGTAGGTTTCTGCTGAGCCATCTGCTATGATGCAGAGATGTATCATACTGCTCCTAGAAGACGGATTACCACATACAGGAGCAGCAACAGGAGGCAATAGCTGTTCTCTTTTCTCTCAATAGCTGTTCTCTCGCACTGGCTTGCAGCAGTGTGTCAAACACCCATTTGACAGACATGCATCACTGACTGCAGGCCAGACCAAATTGGACTCCAAAATGCACAGCATGGCTTTGTTTGAGGCAGGTTGCAAGGGTAACACATTACAGAAAAAAGCTACAACACGACTAAAATATTCTGTTAATTAAGCTCATTGCACTGGAAAACTTGCTGATTCTTGGGGAACATTTGTCATTGGGATTTTCTTTTCTTTTTTTTTTCTTTTGCTTTTAAGCTTAAAAACCCAAATAGCAAACACGCAAGTGGCTAAGTGATCCTAGTGAGCTCCCCCTCAAGTTTCTGCAGTTTGCAATAAGCTCAGCAAGAGCCCATCTCAGCACTGAATATTGGACATGGTTTCCAGTTGGTCATGCAGGGCACCAAGACAACAAATTACCAGGACAGGAGATCTTTCAGAGTCATCCTCTGTTGCAGGACTTCCTTTCACAGAAATGACATGTGAATTGCAAATGGGTCAAAAATCTGTGGGACGGCAACTTCAGACAGTGTTTGTTTTTCAAAGTTCAAACTAACTTTGAGTTCAGCTTTTTTAAATCTGGTTTTTGTCTCTTTACATATCATGCTGCTATAGGAATTGCAAAGAAAAGGAGAAACATTTTCCCAGGCACACATTCTTATCACAAAACAAAGAGGAAGCACTAGGTGCAGGAACGTAACAGAAAATGTAGGTCACGTTCAAAAATATTATCAGGAGTATGCAGAGTATGTCATTCCTCTACAATGAGCTTTGCTTTCATGAAAATTAATTAGGCACAGATTTCTAGTATTGCTTTTCATTTCTGTTGCCTCAGCCCTTTGGTGTCACACCTCAGACAGCTTGGCTCTGCTATTCATAAGCACTGATCCCCTCCAGCATGATCACAGTGATTGGGAGCTGCCCACTGAAATGAAAATTTTGATGTCTCAAAGTCCACATTCTGCCTCTTGTCTTGGATGAGAAAACTGGTGACTATTCCAGGTAATCTCCAATGAAAGGGCCAGCAGAAACAACGATGATTCTCTACTGGTGGTAGCAATGAAGGGCAATCAAAGGAAGAGCCAGGGAAAACTATGGCAAACGGATCTGTTCTTTTTTTTTAAATTTCCATAAATGGGATTTGACATAAAGAAACAATTTCACACATTAGTTTCAGAGCAAAAGTTTCATTTCATCGCTTGAAGTAGAATACTGATTGCTCAAATCATATATTTTCCAATCATGGCCCAACTACAGATCAGCTAAGTGTTCACAGGCATCACTCCAACATCTCTCAATTTTCTTTCTCACTTCTCTCCCTGTCTGCTATTTCTGCCTTCAGGAATCTTAATAACTCTAGTATTGCTTCTAGTTTTTATCATCTGTATTTGAAGATATATTTATACAATGCAGGAGCATGTTTAGAACAAGGAATTCTCCTAAGTTTACAATGGGAGACAAGATCACAGCAGATATGAGAGTCAATTCAAAATATATTTTATGTCCATCTCAATTCCATGGATGAGAACTTGTAAAGGGAAGATAAGCCTCTTTTGCTTCCATATATACTCTTTAGTCCAAGAACTAGGGAAGATCACCGTGCCTGGAAATATGAGTATCACTGGAAAAGTAGTTTTCAAGACCAGAATGGAAGTAGAACATTTTGGTTTAAGAAATGTGGAGTCAGGCATCTGTTCCAGATAAACACTAGGTGATTGGGACACAAAATCCTACAGTCCTGCATTAGTACCTCTGAAGTCTCCTGTGCTGGACCTGTCCAGCTACTCAGCTACTACAGCTAAGCGGAGTCTCATCCAAATCCTACTGTCTTCTGTTTGATGAATATGGAAAATTTGACACCTCCCACAACTATATTTACACCATGCAAACTCATGACTACACAGGTTAGTAATTCATGGCCCTGAGGAGGTCAAATCACTGATTTTATAACCATCAGTTTTTTGCAGCTCCCAGAGAATAAACAGGGTTTGAGCCGAGTCTCTGAGCGTGGTGTTCAGGGAACCTCAGTTTATGTGCTGCACATGCAGAAAGGAAGTCCATCATAAAATAGTTTTTTTTATTTCTGCCATATTTTCTCTAAAAACATAGGGTATACAATCATAAATGAAATCTTGCTGTACCTCACAGTGCCAAGTGAGGGAAAAGCCCCAAAGCTCTCATAAAAATTAAACCAAGACAAACTGTTCGCCAAATCCCCAGAAAACAAGAAAAACATTGAAACAGAGAAACATAATCCACTTGGCTCCTTTGTTGCTGCAGCACCAGGTATTTATGTTCTGATAGAAACTGATGGTTCATAATGTCATAGATAACAACTCAGCAGCACGAATGGTAGCCCAGAGCAACTACATCATTGTGTGTTACTGCATGATATTCCCTGTATTGCTGCATGTTGATGCTCCTGAAAGTTTAACAGTAATGATTTGAATGCAGGATATATTAAATTAATATATCCTTTCAAAACTCGAAACTATACCTTTCACTCACCTTTACTTCACAATAACTTAAGAACAGAAATGTGGTCTTAAGGAGCTACATTCTAAATAATCAGCTAAAATTGTGTATTCTGAACAGAGACAAAGCTTTTTAGTGGGACTGTACTCGGATGTAAACACAGCTTCATATCATGCAAACATTGTTTCAAAGCACTCTCCACATACCCATAACATCGGGCAGCTCTGTGCTGTAAGATGAAACACTGTTATTTCTTCCTCCTTTTCCTACAAAGGGATATTCTAGGGTTTGGACACAGATACAGTTGTTGTTTCTGGAAGAGAGCATGAAAAACTGCAGCACATAACTTACCTCAAGCATTTGAGGCCATTGCTCATCCTGCCCCACCACAGATAAATGGAAGCACACGTTCAGTAAGTTTGTGGATATTTTATGTCTGCTGACTCCTTTGTCTCTTCAGAGCTATTTCAGCAAACTTAAACTAAGGACATTTCCCACGAAAAAGATTACACAGGCAAAGACACAGATAATGATACAGCTGCTCAGCTGTTAGTGCTGCGGCAGTAGTCATTGCTCAGCTTTAGTCGTCATATTAAAATAATTCACTGCTAATTACTTAGGCATTAAGATCACTTTATCAACTCTGCATTATCTAGCATGAAACCCATTGGCAGCTGGGCACTTGCTGTTTTGCAGTTGTAGCATGTCATTTGTCTTAGTGTTTGTTGCAATTTATGTTACTTCCTTGAATTTCTTTCCCTTTTACCCAACTAATGGTTGATTTTACCTTCGTTGTATTTTTCATACAAATGGACCTCTCTGGACCTCACTTCATTCATTCCTACAGAACACCTGATGGAAGATTGGAAGCAGAAAGTTTCCAAGGAACATATGTTCTCTCAGTGTGAACAAGGCCAGAGGATTGCATGTGGGATAACATCCCTGACTGTTAACAAATCCTGGCACTGGACATGGAATCAGACTGGAAAGACCTGGAGACAACGGTGTTCTTTGGAGAGGTTCTTTGCTCTGAGCGCAGCAGTGAAGAAACCCAGTTAGGTGCTGATCGTAGGTGAGCAAGGTGTGAGTCCAGAGAACTTTAACATCATACATGGTAACACAGCTGGACGTGGGCAATCATTACTATACACTAATTAGTATGTCCCTGCTGGACAAGAAATGTATGAAATTAAAATGGTACAGCTTTTGGTTTAGTATCACAAATAGTTGTTTCTTTGGGGTTTTGTTGGTGAAATTCCCCATGGCAATTAATGACAATAAGGTTTCTGGCAATTCTAAGAAGTTACATAAATAAACTCGTAAATTAAGAAAATAGAACTTAAAGGTCCATGCTTTCCAGCTGCATGAAATGTAGCTCTCACAATCCTTACCCAGCAGATCACAGTAGACATCCTTTCCTGGCAGGCAGTATTGTCATTTAATATGGCTGCCATCTAGAATCTTGGTGGAGGGTTAACTTTCCCTACATATTTCAGCGGGAATTCACCTGAAAAAAAAATAGCTGCAATTCTTTACAGAGTGCAGTAAAAAGCCAACACTAATGCTGTGAAATCAAATAACCTGAATGAGGGCTGAAAGCTTAGCCCTAGTCCTTCACACTCTCCCTTCCATCTTGTCAGGGATCCCTTGGGCAAGCTGTAATCACTCTCTGTAAAGCAGGAGTAATTCTATTTACTTACTTTGCGTGGGGAAGTGGATAAAACTCAAGATGCATCACCTTAGGCAAGAAGAAATGTCTGAAGAAGCCATCCAGAGTGGGAGGTGGGAGCAGACCTCTGCTCTGGGTCACTTGTTCTTCCTGTCAACCATGTGCTGGTGAGCAAAAAGCATAGTTTGGCTGGTGCCTTCTAAGTTCCCAGTAGGGTTTGCTCAATGGGAGACTGTAATCCACTCTTATAAATAACAAAAAATAGCAAAAGTTCCACTCTTTTAGTAGCTGGAAAAGACTGAACAAGCTGCAGCTTCATTAGAAACCCCTCCCCTCAAGGCTTTAACACCCAGCATCTGAATGGCAAGTGCCAGACAGGCCTGCTGGTAAAGAAGAGATCCCACAACAGGGAACCCAAGAGCATGGATGCTTGTTCTCTTTGAGAAAGAGTCTCCTGAGGAGCTATATGACTGCTAGGGAGGTAACACTAATGATTTTTGCAATTTTAAATAAATTAATAGGGCATCACATCACATCACCAAAGGCCAGCTATTTTAAGCCATTAAGTCACTCTCCTGTGTGTATACGATGGAAAAATCTGGGAATAGATGTGTTGTTTTAGCATGGCAAGCAGTTTATTTCAAAATTGCACCACTTTTAGTTCTATTTGTAAATCTTTATAAGATTTATGAAACAAGACAGTTTAAGTGACTCAGCTCACCAATTCTCATGTTACTTCAAGAATAAACAACAACATGCTGTGTTTTGGGTGGATATCCGTCACTGAAGCACATGCAATTCAAAGATTGTTTTACTTCCAGCTTCTAAAGCTCTGCCTGTGGACTGAGTCCAAGCATGCAAAATTTCATCCTGCAAGTATTTGCCAAAATTGTAATCACCTTATTAATAAGGGCTTTGTTGTGGTAATGATGCAACCTATACCTATTTTGCTATAAACAGCAAGAAAACTGAATTATGACTATTCACAAACTCTTTTGTAAATAAATGTACACTGACGAAATGAAGACAATTAAAACTTCAGGCTGAAAACAGAAGGTGGAATTTGAACACTTCAATTTAATGGACCTGGGTGACGAGAACTGGCCACGTGTGGATGCATGACTCAAATCTTGACAAGCTGCAAGCCTTAACTTTTGGTTTGCTTTTGAATGCTTCTGAGTTGCTCCTAATGCAATGAACCAATCACTAAGCCCTAGTCTGTTTCTAAATGCATCTGGGAGATGCACAGAATAGAGGTGACTGTGCCAGCACCAAGGGCTCCATTTGAAAGCCTGCAGAGTTTCCCTGGAATACACTCCATGCAGCTTTGTGCAATCCCATCACTTTTGTCCCTGATTCCCTCTGCACCTGGACTCGGCTCGGGGCTGCACGGCAGGTCCCTGGTGAGACAGAGCTGCATGCAGTGAGAGCACAGTGCGAGGTATGGGCAGCACCGCTGCCCCTCCTTTCCTCCCTGCCTTCCAGACTTGCAGGAGCCGACCTTGCATGTTGCCCTCCCCATCACAGCCTCCCGCCTTGCCCTCTGGCAACACAGAGCCTCACAGCCACTGGACTGTGAAATAGCTCCTTTTTCGTTTTTGCCTCCTTCATGAGCTGTGATAGAGCTGAAGAGAAGGAGACAAGAAGCTGTGCAGGTGTTGGTGAGAGCTATGCTTGCTGTGCATTCTGATGGAAGTGTCTCCCAGCAGCAGTGTAGAGGAGAAGAAGGAGCAGGCCATGTCCAGTCCCGCTCGAATGTCAGAGTAACGCAAGGACACATGAAACAAGGAGAAAACCAGGAGCTGCTGCACACTGGGTGCAGCCACCTCCTTTTGGTGCTCTGAATGCTGCTTTCTGGAGGCAGGAGTCTCCAGGCCCTGGGAAGGACAGTGCTCCACATCTGGAGTCACCTCTCCATCCCATTTCCTTTGTCCACCCAGGCAGCTGAGGGAAGGGGAGCAGCATCTCCCACCTCCACTCACCTTGTATTCTGTCTTTCCTTTGGCAGTGGGAATGTGCTGGCCACAGCTATCTCTAGGCAGCGCCTTACCCATGAGAAGGATGCTCCCTTCAGAGCCTGGGCGTGGAGTTGTCCTTAGCTGCTCTCCATTTCCCTCCCATGGAGCTTCCCTTTCCCTGGCTCCCAGTATGGATTACAGGGCCCAGGGAGTGCAGGCAGCGCTGGCTCTATACAAGTGACTATTCCCAGGAGGAGGATGCTGGCATTCTGGGTGGGAGAGCTCGGTCTCCTGCAGTCAGCAGGAGACAAAATTAATGACCTTTTCTACCTCATTAGTTGAATGGTTAGGCATCTGGTTTTGACAGAAGAGAAAAAACTTGAAGCTGCTGTTCAGTTTCTAGTGCTGACCAGAGGCCTTATGTCTACAAGGAGTTTAGGCCAGCAGTTTTGATGAGCCCTGCATTCACCCACAGTAAATATATATCTGCACCTGGAGAAGTCATTCTAAAAGGAACTTTGAGTAAACCTTTGATAACTCTTCCCTTACTTAAAAACATCCCCTTTGACTGGCAGGGTGATATCAAGACTTCAAATTGGAGCTGGCGAAATGCTCAGATCAAAAAGGATGAATTTATCTTCCCAGTAATCTATAGCTGCTATATCAGACACCGTGCTGCAGCGTGTCCTGCTGTGTGCCGTATGCCACTTATAAAGCAACGATAAACCTTCCCAGAGAGTGCCTCACACAAAGTGTTTACCAGAATATAGATTTCTCTGAGATACAGTTAAAAGTTGCTCAGAAATAAGAGATCAGGTAGGCTGACCATTTGTGAGGTCAGCAGTGCTTTTTTTCTGTTGTGCCTTAGTTTTGCCTTTTTGCCTTATTTCTTTTCTTTTTTTTCCCAGCAGCATCTAAGTGCAATAAAATATCTGTGAGAAGAATTGCTATAGCAACAGAGTATGTTCTCCTAATGGAGGCTGTGTGTAATAGCTGACTGCCACTAGAACTTTAAGGAGAAGGAATAAAATCCATCACTAAAGCAGGAAAAGGAACAGCATTAAAAATTAAGATTTTATTGTTCCCTGATTCATGTTTACTTCCTTCACATCTCCAGATGATCTAGAGAACTTTCAGTAGTTCCCTTCTCCTATTTACTGCCCCACATGAAAATTTTCAAAAACTCAGACAAACAATGTTGTGAATGATCTATTAGTAGAAATAGAACTATACAGTTTTGCATTCAACAGCAGCAGGATTGCTACAAATATGAGGAATTAGGACACTATAGGAGCACTGGGAGACCAAAGGTAAGACAGCAGTTAAGATTGACACAATGCCAATACAGAACAAGAGGTCATCCTTCCTTGTCAAGATCCACAAAATATAGAGAGTGAGGGGGAAACTAGAAATAAAGTAACAAGTTCAGGATTATTCAGCAAATCGGTGGCAATGTCAGGACCATGTCCTTTCACTGTCCATCATCTAATAAAACAGTTTATAAAGCTAATTTTACTGTTCTTGTGCAGTGTGATTGCCACAAATCTTAAAGTGGAGCATGTTTCCAGAGAGGCTGGTTGGTGATAGAGTTCACTGTGACAGCCAAACTGTCCCAGGTAACAACTGCACCTATGCTCCATTCACACTTAGTCAGGCACTAAGACCATCTTTCCCTTTCCTCTTTTCTTCTCTGTGGCTCAGACTGTGGTACCAGTCATAGCAGAGAAAAAGAGAATTATAAAATGGACAAGTTTCAACCTCCTAAATTATTACACAGGATATCTGGAGAAAGAGAAGATTGGTTAAAGAATTTAACTTCAAGTCACAACAAGTTTCTCCTCTGCTTCTGGAATGATGAAGCTTCAAACCTCGTCAAAGATGTTTTATGCTGATAGAGATAGCCCTTGTCCTGTGTGGCAATGCTGTCTCATGCTGGCTCTGAACAGATTCTCAAATTATAATCTAGCTTGAGACAAATTCCTTCTGCAGGTGAGCAAACTGAAATGCAGCATTAAGGCCAGTGGCAAAGCAGGACAAAGAAGCAGCAAGTCCAGAAAAGTTGATTCCTACTGCCCTGGTTGAGTCATTGCACACTCAGGTCTGGAAACAGCAGAAAGAATGTCGGAAAATCAAAAGGCGCCTTTAAAAGATTCTCTCCACACAGTGAAAATATTTTCTGGCATATCTTTGCAACGAACCTTGTTATATGTTGTCCTATTTATAACTCACATGTCTCCCTAACAAGCAAGCTCCTCAGAGGTAGAAAAGCGAGTGTGATTTGAATAGAGCTGTATATCACAGTTTGATATTCCCACTCTGGCTATGATTTATAACAAAAGTGTAACAGCATGGGTCAGCCAGAGAGGGACATTCTGCAGAAAAGAAAAAGGAATAAGTAAAAGTTTCCTTATTTGTATGAAAGACTTTTTTTTTTAACTGAAAGCGTGTTTTAGGCTCCCATTCTACCAGACTAAGCAGCAAGTTGTCTTCATTTGAAAATACAGTTCCTTCTCATTAGTTCCACCTCTAACATTCTTAAGCAAGGCATTGTATCAGATAATAGAACAAGAAAATAGTGACTAACTCACAACCAAGCATAGAAGTGATTTCAAAAATCACTTTTTTGATACTTTAGATGTTTACTGTCTTTGAAAAACAAACAGACAAAAGCAACACTGGAATTTCCCTCAGACAGCAGAGGTCACCCTGGGTTAAAGTCCTGCCAGCAAGAATCAGTGCAGGCAGAGCAGACAGCAGCTCCTTGGGTGGGAGAGGGCAGAGAGGAGGCAGATGTGCACTCCTGCCACGACTGCTCTCCTCAACCTAAGGCACCAACCGCCACAAAATTTCTTGTGACGGGCTGAGAGGAAACCTTCAACCTTGTAATCTGGCAAGCTCAGACAACTGAAACCCAGTAGGTAAACGTGTCCTCATGTACACTGTAGTCAGTTTTACAGGCTACACCAAAATAGTGGCACATCCAAGTGATAATGGAGCCTAATTTCTTCATCAACAAAAATGAACAAACGGGAGAGACCAAAGTTCAGAAAATCAAGGGCCCCCATCTCCTATTTGCAACTGTGAATAGGAGTGCCCATGGATTAGAGTCACGCTCTGTTTCCAGCTTTCTCTGGTCCCATGAAACTTTTATTGCTTTTCCATCTGTTGCCCATCTATTATCACCTCTTGCTCTTCTGGGTAATAATCTTAAAATGAGAATTTGTTCCAAAGAGTTCCTGCACGTGCTGATTCTCTGGGAGGGTGTTCAAGGGCCTGACTGAACACAGGGCTTTCCCAGAGTCCTGCTTCAGCCCTATTTGTGATGCTCTCCCAGTTTCCTGCTGGTTCCCAGCATCTTCAGTGTTTTGGACATCATGATGAAACCCCTATTCTTCCTCAAGGTAGAAGGTTAAATGTGGCTAGTGAGCTCCAGTTTGGGGGTCAAACAAATAAACCATAGGCAGTTCAGCAACAATGTTTTGGGATCAAGCTACCACACAACAAAAAGAGTTTTGAAAGAGTCTTTTGCTTGTGTCCACTTACCCTAAAATGATGAAACTGGCTTTGTTTAGAAACTGAGAACATGATGCCTTCCCTCCTGAAGGCTTAGCAAGTTTCTACCCAGCTGGGAACTGTTTCCCAATCCCAGAAGACCGAGCTTGCATAAATGTTTACAGATGAAGTTGCTTACATTCTGAGTAGAGGAAAAAGTAAGGGGCTGGGTGATGGGAGGAAGTGACTCTACGTGCTTCCCACCAGCTTTTTCCAGTTGCCTTTGTCTAATAGAGAAGCTGATTTTTTAGCTGCCACCAGGACCTGGGGAAGAAAGCAAGGGCTCCAATAGTTCAATAGCTCTTGTTACAGATTCCCCATCCCCAGAGGAAGCTAACTGATCCTTGTCTCATCTTTCAGTGGAATATAGCTTATGTACATCACATTCTAGCACAGTCCTTTCCATGGTATGCGTGGATTTGACAGATTAGTTATCCATTCACCAGTCAGTACACAGCAGGCTAAGCCTTTGTTTGTACATCAGCTCACTTGTATTTAAGAGCTTCCCTCACAGACTGATGGGAAACAGACTGATGGAAAGGTCCAGCTCTTTAAAAGGGATGTTAAATGAGTGGTGTAAAGTGGTGTGGGCTTTCTGAGAAGGATATTTGTTGTAGTACCACAAAAAAAACCTGCAGAGACTTCTTGTATCAATGACAGACACAGACAGTAGCTGGAACAACACCATCCATTAATGTTTTTCCTAACTGTTCCACAAATCAGTTACTATGACTAGTGGCCAGTTAAGTTTTTCTATCATGTGTTCTGACTGAAAAAACCCAATCACCCTGTTTTAATTGAAGACTTATACTATATATGTGTTTGATTTAACATGAAGGTTTAAGAGAAAAAATGAAAGACTAGCTCCTCAAGGACAGTTATAAAACAAAGCCATAAAAAGTGCCTCTTTCATTTACTTTGTTTGAAGATGATCTCATCTGTATTGTGGGCACAGATTTACCCTGTTCAAATCAAATATCTATGAATAGAAAAAAACTGTAACTGTGATAAACACCCACAATTATAGCACTTGATTTTCTCTTCCATAATTTAGCACAGCTTTAGCTGGTAAACTCTCTCTTCTCATGAAAGGAAATTGTAAACCCTGAATTTTTGCACCGTAGTTTGCAGGGTATATGTGTTCCTCTGAGTTGGGTACATTGTCCAGTGGTGCCTGATTGGTAGTCAGTACCAGTCATAAAATAGTTTGGGTTGGAAAGGACATTTGACAGCCATCAAGGACTCAAATCCCATGCCTGTGTCATTGATAAAGGCACTAAACAGTCCTGGTTCCAGTGTGGGCCCCTGAGGGACACCACCTTTCACTGATCATTGGCTAGATATTGAGCCATTGACCTCTGTCTTCTGGATGGAACTATCCAAACAATTCTTCATCCCTGCATCAAATTCACTTCTCTCCAGTTAAGACAAAAGGGTATTGTAGGTGAATGTGTCAAGGCCTACAGGAGTTCACTTAAAAGACATCCATAGCCCTTCCTTTTTTCCGCTGATGCAGTCACTCCATCACAGAAGGTCACTGAGTTAATCAGGTAGGACTTGTCCTTGGTGAAGCTGTGCTGGCTGTCCCCAGTCACCTCCCTGTCCCCTGTGAGCCTCAGCACAGCTTCAAGGAGGAGCTGTTCCATGATCTTCCCAGGCACAGAGGTGAGGCTGACAGGGCAGTACCTGCCAGGGTCCTCCTTTCTGCCCTTTATTAAAAACGGGTGCAAAGTTTCCCTTTTCCCAGTCACCAGGGACTTCACCCGACTGCCATGACTTTTCAAATGTCATGGAGAGTGGCTTGGCACTGACATCAGCTAATTCCCTCAGGCCTTCTCAGGTTCCATAGACTTAGGCATGTTGTTTCCTCAGGTGGTATCTTGAATGCTGGAATGCATGTTTTATGAGTTATGAAGATAAATCATTCCTGTCCCTTCCTCCACCACCTTCCTTAACCAAACAAATTAAACAAAGAAAAGTTAAGCAAGAAAAAAATTGTTTTACATCTGTTTCCCTGTGCTATGTGAAGTTTTCCTCCCTCTCAAACACTCTTTGATGCCTCTTCCCCAGGAAAAGTCTTTCCTAGGAGAAATCATCCTTTTCTAGGAGAAGAGTTTTTAGGAGAAATGGATGGATGGCACAGCTTATTCAAGGATGGACACAGCTGATAAAAATTTTCCACATCCTGGATCAGTGATTCCATCTCTCCTGCCCAGGCCTCTGCTCTCTGTATCTATGAAAAAGCAAAAGCCACTCAAACCCTACACCTGTTATCTTCTTGCTGCTGAGATTTCTGGTGTCCCAAGTCCCAGGCTGAGACATATCCTCCCTCCCCCTGCTCCACCCCTGCCTTCTACCCCAAGAACAGAGGCGGCCCAAGCAAAATATATTTGAGAACCTCAGCCTTGTTTCCTGTTTTGCTGGCTTTGGGGGAGGTGGGAAGTTGCCCTTTTTGACACTCTCTTTTTCTGAAAGACATACCTGCCAAAGCCTTCCCTGTCATTCCTTGCATGCCTTGCCAAGTTCAGCTCCATCCACGCCCTGGCTCTCCCGACCCCATCCCTGCACAACTGGGCAGTGTCTGGACCCTCCTCAGGTCACCTGTCCCTGCTTCCACTGCCTGTGCATTTCCTTCTTGCCCCCGAGTCTCAACTCAGCAGGTCTCGTGTCTTCCTTTCCTGATTTTTCACGCCTGGGGATCAAGAGCTTTTGCAGCCTACTGAAAACATCCTTAAAAAATCTTGTCCCTAAGGGCAGTTTCCCAGGGAATCCTACACCAAAAGTGAGCCAAATACACAAAGCAGTTACTCTTTGCCTCTTAGCTTTTCTGTGTAGCTTAATGCGTCCAGGTGAGAGACAGTGGCAGAAGACAGAACCTGCGGATACCTCTCTGAAAGCTTTCTCCTCCTCAGAGCACCTCAGCCAGCTGTTTGTTGGGGACATGAGTGCCCACTGCATCAGCTCTGTTTTGGTGTGCTCAGCACAGGCTCAGCTCCTGGTGGTGTCTGAGGTGTGTTATGGGTACACAGGGAGCCATTCTGCTTTCCTGGCAGGAGAAAGAGAAAGCACAAGTGCAAAATGAAGAGAAACAAGTAGGAAGATCACATCAGTAGAGTCAGAAGTGTGGGTTTGGAGGATAGAAAGGCCAGGATGGTGACAGCAAAAAGTCCCCAAAAGGAAAAAAAAAGGAATAGTCTTAGAGGTTGAAAGATAGGTTAGTAGAAGAAAGTTGGAGCATGACAACTGAAAATGAGCGACAGTCAATGGACACAGAAGAAAGTCACGTGCAAGGAGCAAGATCTGTGAATATCAGCAGTCCTAAAAGAGCTTTAACAGTCCCATCAGCCCTATTTATGGGCACCATTTTCTAACCTTTCTCTAAATGCAGTGAGAACTAGGGAATGAAATCTAGGGTCATCCATATGATACAGTTCATAAAACTTCATAAAGATGAGATGTAGATCTGTGATGGTTGTAATATCATGGAATAAATGCACACCCTATAAAATGTGGAACACTGTCACAATAATTCTCATTTTGAGGATAAGCCATACACGAGGATTCTGGCCCTTGTCATTTTGTTGTGTAGGAAAGTCTGCCCATTCTAATTAGAATACTGAAGACAAATTTATAATCCTAGCTGGGGCTACACTCCCAGAAAAATTGTCTGTGGTCACTCAGTACACAGTAGGATTCAATACTTTTTCTTTCCTATGTATAATATAAATAAGTGAATTGAAGTAATTTACATTTTTCGTAATGATCAAGGAGTTGAAATAATGAAAGGTGATCACGAATATTTTAACTGAGGACAAAAATTATATTAAAATAATAGTATTTCTCCTATGCTTTGTCAAAAGACACCATAATGGTATTGTAATTTTTAGAAATGCATTATATATTCAGATATTCACTATTCATAAAGTTCATTGATGCCTTTTTTCAAAGGTGCTTTAGAAAAGATTTAGAAACCTCTTTAATCTTTGAAAACATTGTAGTTTGTGATTAAATATATCCACAACATAGCTATAAAGATATGCATCTTCATCATAAAATCAAAATTAGAAGAATATAGAGCAAGATCAGTGCAAGTGACAATTTCTATTGCTAATGTTTAATGCAATATCCTTCAGATGACCACATCCCCTAAGAAGTTTCTCACAGAATCACACTAAGAGTCCTTAAGAGAGGCATAATTCACAGGAGACAGAGGTGATACTAGAGTCTACTTTGCACCAAAACTTTGTATTTTAAGGATATCTGTTTTCATCTAAAACCTTGCAAGTGTACAAAAAGAGCATACAATTCAAAGTCACATGCATTTGCCTTAGTGGGAGATCTGAATATCAGCTCAAAATGACGCCGTCGGTTTTGTTCCCATTATACTATTCAAGGAATGTATTACAACAAAACA
Source organism: Anthoscopus minutus (assembly GCA_013399455.1). Classification (NCBI taxonomy): domain Eukaryota; kingdom Metazoa; phylum Chordata; class Aves; order Passeriformes; family Paridae; genus Anthoscopus; species Anthoscopus minutus. The sequence goes on from VWYI01033776.1 coordinate 41,502, forward strand.
TGATGGTATTTCTCAGTGTCTGTGCAAAGTCTAAAATGCCGATATAAACTTTATATATTTCTAAATGTATATCTCTTTAGAGGGTTGCCATTATGCTTCTATAGCCTAATGTCTACAATGACTACAGGAAGCTCCAAGACTTCCTGCATTGTGTTCAAGCTGCTTGTTTTTAGCATTGCTTAACACTATATTACCAGTTGTAATACTTCAAAACTAATACTCAAAAAATAGAATTACAGGCTTCTTGAAGGGTTTGGCTTCTTGAAATGTGTATTATTTTCTGGTGCTATGCTACTAAAAATCGTCTATTTTTGATCATTAATTATTGTACATTAATGAGATCCTTATGTTTCTCTTCCCTAACATTTTGAGAACATCCAAAGACATCCCTTTTGTCCAAGAGACACAGAGAGCAGAGCAGGAAGCCTTGTCAGCAGAGTAGTTTCCACAATGCACTGATGAAAAAATAAACCATTTAGAAGCCATGTGCTTGAATGTATATTCTGTACATATTTCTCTTATTCCAGAAGGTACAGGCTTCATGAGTGTGGATCCCTTAATCTTAACTAATTATATCTTCAGAGAATTGGGGCACTGATAGAACTTTTAAGAATGCAGCAGGATATCCACATGTAATGCTTATTTGAAATCTGCAGAAGAAATACTGATCTCAGTAGGAGTAGTCCACCATAACTGGGGAGGTAAATCCCACTGCTCCTTGTGCCAGCCCCTGTTCACCCCTGGAATCTGATGCAGGATGCTGATGAACAATTGCAAGAGAGCAGCCAGTACTTCCCCCCATGAAGGCAAAAGGCAGGGCAGAATAAATGCAAGAAGGACACTGAGGCATCAGCACTGCTTCATCTTAAAAATTACCTGTATGTCTGATGCTAAGTGGCCAGGAATTAATCTTTGAGTTGCTCACACAGAGCTGATCAAAGGGTTTGTCCTTAAAAACAGGCTACTTGCAAGCAATCAGTATAATTGTATATCAAGGGGGCACAGGGGCTTTCTTTGGAAATGAAAAAAAGCCTTTTATCTGAAAGGATAAACAGGCAACACAGAAGGGATTTTTGAGAATAGGATTTCACCTTCCCACAAGTACCAGAAAAGCTTCTCCCAGTGGAGTAATCATATCTAAACTCCTGGCTATCCAAAAAGGTATTGCTCCTTATCATATTCAGTGGAGTCCCAGTGTGCCCTGCTCCTCATCTCAATAAAGAAGACAGCTCAGCTTTTAATCAGTTTGCAAACATAAGGATTCATTTAAGAAGCAAATGCTTGTGCTCACCTCACTGTATTTGTACCTGCTGCTCCACTTCCTTGCCTTGATTTCCCCTGCCCTGCTCAGTATCCTCCAGAATGCAACCTTATCTTCCCAAACCAGACAAACAGCTCCCTCCAGATGTCAGGCCAGTGCCACTGCTGTGGCAATAAACTGGTGAGAGGGGAAGGATTAGAGGTACACTTACTGAAAGAAGTAAATGCCTCTTCCAGGGGCTGAACACATCACCTCCACCTCCCTAAGGTCAGCAAATAGCAAGTTGTTTCTGAATTTCCCTCCATCTGGAATTATGCTAGTTAATCTTAAAATGTCTTTGGCAGCTGTCATCTGGGCTTTTTTTTTTATATTATCCTTAAAACTTTTCTAATGGTAAGTGCACATGCAGTGAGAAATAATAGCCCTTTGTGTAACAAGCAATACATACATTTTGTCCAATCATTTTTACAGTGTTTTTCTCCATTTCAGAAGTCATTATCACAGGACAAATTGAAAGCTGAACCATCATACCATGGCTTAAGTGTAGCAGTGAAATGTTCCTTCTTTTTCTCCCTTCTTCCTCCATCTTTTTTCATTTTTCAGACCAAAAACACAGGATGCTAATTGCATGCACAGAAATGCTAAATAAAAATACTATTATTTCTCAAGAAACCCAGCCTAATTCCAGCACAGCATTTGCTGCTCTGCTCTCAGATCACAGCCTATGTGGCCCTTTTTGGGCCTCCCAAACAGCAGTCATCCCTGCCACAGACTTCTGCTGATGCCACAGGTTAAATTACAGGGAAGGACTCAGGCTCTGCATAAACAAAAAATAAGATAGTGTCTGCCACTCAGTTTTGATGCCAGGTAAGTGCTGTGGATCTAAGAAGTGAGAAGCCTGAAAACTGAGACAGCTGGAGGCACTGGTAAGAGAAGCTCACTTTGAGACAATGCAGTTGACATGCTGAGTGTTGGTCCTCAACAATTTCTCCTTGTTTTAGCTTGGAGCAGGCAGGGCAGACTATTACAGGAGAAAGGGATCCTGGAGATCTCTGCCTTGGAACTGATCTCTGACTTGCTAGGAGATCCCAGCTGACCCCAGGGCTCTTCCTGTACCCCATTTTTCTGGAAGTGCCCAAGCTGGAGGCTTAGCATAAAAAGCACTAAATTTAAAAAAAAAAAAAGAAAAGAAATCTGAGAAGCCACTTTTTGTACCATCATTCTTCAGTATGAACCCCAGTATTTAGCATGGGAAATTTTTGAGGCTAACTCTGAACACAGGTTCAAGCTCCCATGCAAAGACTGTGAAGGACAACACTGAATCCAGTATGTGCCAAAGATACCAACTCTAAGTTCAGTGCCTGGTCAATGCATAGTGCCTGTCTCCTGTTGTAATTAATCTTTTTTTTTCTTTTTTTTGTTTCCTTTTATACTTTTAGAATGCTTTATTGATGAAAAACATTCACAAAATCATTAACCAACAATTGCCCCAGATATGACCCTGGATTTACTCTCAGGATCTACTGCCTTTTCTACAACCAGCCCTGGTAGCAAAGGTTGGCACCTACCTTCTTGTGCCTGAGTGTCCTTCCTCCCTGGGAAAAAGCAATCTGTTTCCTATCAGAAATCTTATTTCAAATTCAGCTAGCAGTGTTTAAAGCAAAGGTCACCATTAGTTCTGGATGTGCTAATGCACTATGCTTATAATGGTTCTGTAGCGATTCTGTATTTCAGAACACGAGGCTATAACACTTATTCCACCTAGGATTCTTAGTAGGCACTTATAACATGTTTTCATTAGCCTGCAGTAGCCTCTATATATTTTAACAAAACACTCAGAGGATTTCATCTTGAAGTTTTCAAAATAGTTTTATGATTTTACCTCTAGCCTATACATATAATTTGAAATTTAAAATTTTACCTCCCTTCAGTATATTTGTTTCAGTGCCTGAAATAAATTAAAAATCTAAGTCCCAGCCCACGTTGTTGGAAGAAAAATTGAAAGTCACATAATGTTAGGCAGCCAGAGCTACCAAATGATTAAAGAGTGGTAGGTAACAGCTCCAGTCTGTGGCAGGTGACTGTATTCTGCAGCTTGAACAACAGAAAGGTCTCTGCCATGCACAAAGGAAAGTAGTTACTTATCATATATTAAGGGTAGGGCCATGTAGGATATGTGTAGATAGTCTTTTGCAGTTGACTGACAGTCACAATACACTATTTATCAGCTGGGAATTTTTGTAGTTATCTTAAAACTGTGAAGCAATTTATAAGGTCTTCCTTTCACCCAACATGTTCATCAGAGAAGCAGATAATAGAATAACTTGGGACTGAAATCTAGTCTAATATTTCAGAGCCCTTGAGACCCTGATCAGACCATTGCTCTGTCTGTAGATAATCTCCTACTAAATTAAATGGATGGTGCTTTGTTTTGTCCACATAAATATAGCACTAAGACTTTCTGTCTGAAAAAAGCAAGAATCTGAGCCCCCGATGAGCATACAAGAAAAAAAATCTTATTTAACTAACAAAAGAATGAACTAGGGATAAAAACTGCAGATGTTAAAGTGGACTGAAAATTGATTGGCACAATTTTTTTCCTCAAGTTGTAGATACTCTGTGTGGGTGACACTCACTGGGCAGATAACTAATGACATGCTTCTCACTCTGGAGTCTTTAGGCCAAATGCAGCTCTCAGTTACCCAACTTTAAATCTCAAGTAAATCTACTGATGTTACCAGAGAGTTATGTCAGCTTCACTAAGAGCATAGTATGATGTCTTGTTTACAAAATTAAACTCTGAAAGGTACATCTGCATGTGCATTTTGATTTGCCAATAAAATCATTTTCTGGAGGTAAATTTATGCAAATACTTAGAATATAAATCCAAAGGAGACCTTTAGTCTTGTATTCATTAAAGATTATGCACCATTCTAAAAGAAGGTACTCAAAAATACAACATGAGATACAATTAAAATGAATAAATTCACAGAGATTTCATATTTTACCAAGTCTTTGCTCTCTACATGTGTATAAGTGAGTGCTCCCCTAGGAGAAAAGAATACACATGCTCCAGTCCTTTGTCTACCTAAAAATATCAATATATTTCTCCTCACAACAGCTGAGGGAAGAACACAGACAGCGTTACCACTCTATCGTTAATCAAGCACAGAATCAGGAGAAATCATTAGACTTCTCAGAAGGCCAGACTGGGAATGCAACATGTAAAGAAGGCAAGAAATGCAGTTTTTCTGCACCAGCCCTCTAGTTGTACTCAAGTCCTCACAGGAGATGGAACATCATGCAAGGATATGGGGAATTGGGAAAAATATCTATGTTAACTCCCAGATCAACTCATACAAAAATGAAGTCAGAGGAACTGTTATCTAAGGCATGTAGGCATTTATTTACATTTTTAGGTGCATCATACCTGAGTGTATGCAGCTCATAGTTTGTTCACTGGAGGCAGAACAATTTATAAAGGACTGCTGCTTCTTTTCCTCTGCATGGAAAAATTCAACACTGCAGGTGAGGCGTTAGGGGAGTGCATTCCAGAATATAAAAATCACATAAGTCTTTCAATATGAGGATCACCTGCAGGCTTTCATACAATTTTTTATGCTTACAACAACTCTGTTTAAAAGAAAACTTAAAGGATGGCTGGCAATGAAGGAATTAGTTTTTAAAGTATTCGGAAAAGCAGTGGAGGAAGAAACACCATTCATTTTTCCCAAAGAAAGAAGACATCAGTTCCACAATGAATACATCTATAAATTATCATTTATTAACTTTAAAAAGTAAGTTTTTCTAGCCTGCTTTGGCAACCCTGTAGTAATTCTCCTGCAGGTGACAGAATCATGTTCTTGATGGCAGGAGCTAGCCAGTTCCCAAGAAGCCTGCTTTGCTGATGTTTTTGGGATAAGGAAAGTAACACAAGCTCCATGTATTTGCTGGGGGTGCCTGCACTCATACCAATTAACTCTGAAGAATTCTGCTTGGTTTAAATTAAAGAGTCTGCTGGAGTTTAGCACAGAGGATGAGTCTACTGACTCACACCCAGCTCTTACAGCTCTTACAGCTTCAGTGTCACTGGCCAGAGCAAGGAGACAATTGCCAAAATCACTTCAAACCAGCTGGCAGACAGCCACTGCTACATGAACTAGAGCAACCCTCAAATGAAGCGCAGCTCACCAAATTGATTTTGATAGGCCAGAGAATACAGGAACAGTTTAGGCTGACTGCAGGCACTGGGCAAGCCATAAATTCACCGGCAGCACCATGCAGAGATTAGGTCTGGAGCAGCTGCACCCAGAGTGGGGCTTGTCAGGACAGACAGCTTTTCACTGCACCATCAAAGGCACAACCATGCTCCCCTATGAGCTAAAAGCTGGTCCCATCATTCAAAAACCTATCAATTTTTCTGAGACATTTTATCAACCTTTCTTCAAAAACATTGAGGCGGCCTAAAAATACCCCACAGATTTGAATGTCACTGCCAGTGGTTTAGTCTATCACTGTCTCCTCACTCTCAGCTTCCAACCAGCTTTAGAGATTGACATTTGTGCACCTGAAGATGTGTGAGCTGACACTATGTACTTCTCAGGTGGTTCCATTTCCTCCTGGGTTTAATAACAAAAACATTTTCAGGGTGCACTGTCTGCAAAGCCCATCAATGTAAAACACATAAGTGATTTTTTAATTGTATGTACCAAATGTCCACATGATTGCATGTCTGCTACACTACCCAATATTTTTTTGCTCATTTAAAATGTGAATTTTCATAAGGAAATGCATAATGTGATCAGGACTTTTCTAACATATAAATGAACAGCAGTCAGACTGAAAGCTGCTCTGCATATACTGAATAACAAATACAATCCTTTCACACCTCCTTGCAGTGTTCCCCCAATTCCCACTCAGCCTCTTTCCTCTCAACACCATTCTGCACTGACTACTGCCAAGTAGAACACATGTAAGGAAACCCAGGAATTTATTCTTTGCCTGAGAAAATATGAACCCATGGGCTATGGATATAAAGAAAGGAATGAACAGATACTAAAAGACATGGGGAAAACACAATTTCATATTTCACACTCAGTGCAGTTGATTCCTGATCCTCTCATTTCCACAATGCAAACCATCCCTCCTATGTAGATGTGTGAAGATATAACAACAGGCAGTACTTCTATAATGGTAGGCTGTCATTGCAGGGAAATTATTCAGTAAGACTTTTTATATCAGGTTTGGAAAGGTAAAATCTGCAACAACACAAAACCCCAACCACAAACCATGCCCCTCCACAAAAGACCCCATGACCCGGAGAACTACTGTTTTCCTTCAAAAGGGAGTGTCCTTACTAGCTGTGAACATGATGGAATTTTTCATTTTCAAATGACTATGCTAGAAGTAATTAAGTTATCTTTACAGAATGCTTTTGAAAAAAAACTATATAAAGAGTTTCTCAATCCTGTTTCTCAGCGAAGAGCCACACAGGATTTTCAGGCGAAGGAAGGTTTTTGGGCTTCAGCTCAGTGCTTCTCCTTCAGCACAGTGGTGTCTTTGCAGAGAATTGATCAGCTGAAAACAAATGCAATGCAATACCCTTGATATTTATGGAGCACAAAAGGCGAGAACCTCTGATCCTCAGACCTGTGAAACCCGCTTTGTGCCGATACCCCAGAGCAGAAAATACTTTTGCCACATCACTGCGCCGTGAAAGAACCAGACACGCTTGTGGCAAGAGGATAGCAGGCTCCCAGGTGCTTCCCGGTATTTTTATAGCTTACATCACCAAGCTGTAGCAAGGCAAACTCGATTCAGAGGGTTTCAGTGGCTGCCCCTGCTCAGCCTGCCGTGCTGTTGTGCTAGGAGCCAGCTAGATGGTGCTCATGGGGTGGCAGCCGATGTGCAAAGTTAGCTCTGGGATTTCGCTCCGGGCTTCTTCTCCCGCCTCTGGCATCCCACACAATCTAAGCACGCTGTCACAAATGAGAAAGCAGGACCTGGAGGAATGGGATGAAGGAGGGAGGTGAGAGTAAGCTGCATCTCGGATAGTGTATGAGCACAGATCCTTACACAACCGTGCTGGCTTTCGAGGGCTGGGCTGCAAGGAAGAAACAGCCTGGGTTTGTGTAGATGAGCCAGCTCATTTACTCCTACCTGGCAGCCTGAAAAGAGCACAGCACCGACAATTTGGGAAGGAACCGCGTTGTTGGAGAGACGTGACAACTTGGAAGTTGTTTTTTCTATGACAAATAGCAATCTGATGCCTTGGGCTTTTGGGTTTTCTATTCTGCATTGGTGTGTGGTTTTGTTCCGGGTAGTGAGATTCTTTCACAGGGTGAAGAAGACACAACAATCCTACTCCGATTGGGACTCAAGGACAGTTTTTCCAAACTTCAGGCTCGAAGTGAAACAGCGTGGAAGGAAGAGGGCAGGCAAATGAAGCTCTTGTATGCAAATGGACCCAAACATATAAAAAGAGTGTGATCTTGGACTGGCCCCCCTCCCTTTTGCCTCCATCTTTGGAGCCATCCAGACAGAGCCTGATTTGTAACACTGGTGCTGTCTGGGGGTGACCTCTCAATAAATATCCTTTATTCCCCTAACTCCATCTAGCCTCTGTTCCAGATCTTCCAGGCATCAAATCCTAGCTGTAAGATTCATCGTGGTCAGATGGAGTGTGTCTTTATGGGTGTTTGAAGTTAGAATTAATTAGTAGCTTTTAGCAGTCTGTGAAGTTGCCTTGTTTTGCTGGATTTATTGCATATTGCAGAAAGTGATGTAAAGACACACTGTGTTGACTCACACTAAATATGAAAAGTGCACAGGAATGGTTTGGTGTGGACATATTGTTCAGATCCATTGAGTGGCAGAATACTTATAAATTGTTAAATCTGAAGATTCCACTTGGTCCCTTGGGCTGAAAGTTTGTATGAAAATTTCATTTCAAAATGACAAGCCTATATATGCACAAGAACAGTTTTCTAAATAAAACCCTAGATCATTTTTTATTCATCTTATGTCTAAAATGCCCAGAGGCATAGCTCCATAAAAATTTTAAACTTTAAACAAAAGCTTCTTTTGAGTTGCAGGATAACAAAACATTCTGAAAGCAACAGTTTATATTATTTATTGTGATGTTTACTTAGCAAGAGAAGCTGATGAGTTAATTCTCAGTGGAAGCACTGAATTACTTTAGGACCAGAAGCCCAATTAATTAAGGATCATTTCCTATTGATTTCGTGGTGCTACAGTCCAGACTCAGAGTACCTGCTATACTCCTATACATGATAAACATAATAAATAATAGTATACTTGCACCAGTTACCGCTGTCCTCATGACTTGTAATTTTCAGAGAGGAAACACTTCTAAGACTTTTATGTGAATATAATAAAAGCCAGAATGTCTCCTGAAGGACAGAGAACAAGAAAACACAGAAGAGGGACTGTATACACTCCAGATAAAAGACAACAGTCAAATGAAGAGATAGGTTTAAAAAGCAGACAAAAGTGAAAATATATACATTTGTATTGGAATTATCAATAGGAAAATGACAAATTTAATGCCTAAAGCTGGGAATTTTTTAGAGTGTAAAATCAGAATGCATTTGGGACACACACTGTGGCTAGGTTTTAATCGCAGGTTCACCTCACAACTTCATAATGAGCAGAAAAGAAGCCCTGGAAATGTCATTGTTTAATCACTATGATTAGCCTGCTGCATGGCCATGAAGAGCCAGAGTTTTCTCTCTAGGTGCCTGTCCTGGTTCCAGGCAAGACAGAGTTAACTTTTGCAGCAGCCAGGAGGGGTAGGGCCAAGACTCTGGGGTTATTCCCTACCATGGTTGCTGTGGCAGGGAGAGGGAGGTTGGTGGTGTTTCTCTGGTTTTCTGGTGTGTGCAGTGGTGTAGAGGCAGATTCCATTTGGTGAGCAATCACCTGTGGATGGCTTGCCTGTCTGGTACACTCTGTTACTTGTATTGTTGTTGTTACTGCTTGCTTTCTTATCTCACTGCTTTTTCCAGTGAATTCTCATATCAACACGGGATCTTTACATTTTTTATAGCCAGCCCAAATTTTCCTCTCCATCCTGTCTCAGGGAAAGGTGGGGTGGAAGTCAGTGGGCAACACATGGTCTGGGGTGTTTCAGTGGGAACACTAAATTGGGAAATACCATTGTTAAACCATGAGAGTGGCTGAGAGATGAAACCATGAGATGATCCTGGAGATGGGCTGGAGCCCCATATGCCCGCACTGTCCACAGCCTTTCCACCCAAAGCAAAACAGTGAGCTCCATTATCCCAGCTCATATAAGAACAACAAAATTTGGGGAAAAGTTTTGGCTCAGTTCACAGGTAAGTTGCACTGCAAGATCACTGAAGAAAAACTTCATGTTGGACTTGGTTTGGAAAATTTAGCAAACATTATGTGCATTACCAGAATAGTCTATGAAGAAATTCAGAAAGTTCAGCACTCCTTTGGTACAACCATGTACATTTTCAAAGTTTGCATAAAATGGTGTTCTCTGAGGGACAGCTACAGAAACAAGTTGTATGGCTACAATTTTCAGACCTGCTTTTGTTGAGTCTGATACCTGGATCTGTGCTACCTCTGCTTCTTCTGAAAGCTAAACTTTGTCTCGGTCTGCTACCTCTCTCCAGTCCCTGACTGCCTCCTGCCCTGAAGCCTACACAGCAGCATCAAGTGACCCACTGGGCCATAAAAATTCCATTTTTGCTGGAGGCTGTCAGGCTAACTACTAATTACTATCTTGGACAGCAACTTCTCTTTCAGCTCCCACTGCCTACATGACCACACTTTTTTTTTTTCACTTAGCCTTAGGAAATGAGAAAAAGTACACCCATGTTCAGCCAGATTCATACCTTATGGTGTACATCAATATTACACAGAACAGCAACAACACAGGAAATAAAATACTCACCTTTACTAGGCAGTAGGACTGAACAAGTCACCTGAGCTGAGGCCCTAAACAAGGCTGCCAGTCATGAAAAAGAATGCATAAAGGTATCCACTTTTAAAAGATGTCTAAGCGTCTTTATCAGCTAAAGGAGAAGGCAAAATCCTATCTTGCAGCTATAGCAAGAGGTAGCTGGGAACAGTGCTGTAGCCAGCAGGCAGAGCAGGGGGAGTGCAGAGTGCCTAAAACCAGTGCACTGACTCACCAGGAGAGCATCCTCCAAGCCCTGAGGTCAGGCTTCTCAAGGGGCAGCAGATGAATCAGCAAAGCTCCTAGATCTTCATGGCCAGGCATCAGGACTCCCAGGCAGGGCTGCAAGAATTGGGCTGGCAGTAATAATGTTCTTTGAAAGCCTTTAGGAAGCTGGTAAAGAAAGGGAGAAAAAGGAAGGTCTCAGAGCCTTTGACTTCTGCCCATTAAGCTCAGCTTCTCTGAACTTAGAGTCAGCAGGAGGACATGAGTTAACCACAGAAAATGGCCTTTACATTTCTTCTGCTGGTAGCATTTTGGGTTTGCTTAGACAGAACATGGACTCAAATGAGTGAGGCCATTTTTTGCCCCCAGGAACAAAAGGACTCAAGGAAGTGATCAAATCCAGGTTAAAAGAAGAAAGAAAAAAAGGAGAGCATTTTAAAATTCTAACGAATTATTTAAAATTAGATATTATGTGAAAATAATTATTACAGATCTGAGAACATGTGTACTAAATGTGAACATGAAGTAGAAGGAGCTGGGTTTTCCGGTAAGGAGAAGTGAAGGCTGAAGTGAGCCAATTTTTGTTTTCAGCTACTTTTAGGGGTTGTAGATAAAGGAGCCAGGCTTCTCTGCATTTCACACTGAGAGAATCAGAGTTAATGACTGCAATGGAGCAAGGGCAGAAATGGATGCAAAGAAGGACATTCTTCAGCATGAAGCTGGTCCACCACTGAAGCAAGTGGCTTGAGAGGCTGCAGGAGCTCTGTCCTTGGAGATTTTCAAGAAGCTGAACCTTTACTATAGTGTGAGGCTCATAAGTCACCATAAAAACTGAAATAGAAGTTCAGACAATTTATGAAGGAAAGCTGTAGACACGTGTCCTGTTTTGGCTGCCACTGACATATTTTTCCCCTATCCTTCCCTGCTTTTTTTTTACCATACTTGAGGGTGCCATGGATGCATCAGTGCAACTGCAATGCAAACACTCCTCAATCCAGTTACCCAAATTAAATTTCTATGCTTCAGCCTATTTTGAGGGTTTAGAGTATTCTGAAAAGGTGACACAAAGCTGGGAAAAGTACATTTCTAATTCCTTGGTTCGGAGGGTATAGGGTGCCAGACCTCCAGGTCAAATACACAGGTCTAGGAACAATTACATTCAGGGACACAGACAACTGCAATTTTGTGTGAGGCTTTTTTGTTTGTTTGTTGTTTTTGTTGTTGGGTTTTTTTGTTCTTTCCAGCTGGCAATAAATAAAAGCCCCAAAAGATATAATTTTGGATGGACACAGCAGGAGCTCACTGCATTGAAAGCAAGACTGGAACCTTACCCACTGACACGCAATAATTGAACTCACTTCATGCCCCCCATGCACCAGCTGCACTGCACAGAGGGAGCACAGCATCAATATAAAAATGCTCTGATATGCAGGTGGCCATGCCTGCAACAAGGGACAGGATCCAGGGATAAGTGTCAGTGCAGGAGGTGAAGTGTGCACAGCGAGTGCTGACTGCTTGCTGAGGTTGCCCACCTGCAAAAAAATCCATGACCAGAGCAGCACCCCCCGCTTCCATCCAGCTCATTCCACGGTGTTTGCAAACACAAGCATCATGGGCGTGAAGCCCAGGTCAGGAAGGCAAGTAAAAAGGGAGAGAAGGAAAAAAAAAACCAAAAAAAACCAGCTTCTGCACAGTGTAAACTCATTGTGATGATTATTTTTATTACTATTAACTTGCTAGCTGTGTTAATAGACAAAGTAAACAAAGACAACAATCACAACTGTCTATAAATTCAATGAACAAACAGCAGTTACTCAAGGTTGCTTAATAATTCATTTTTGTCACTTTCAGAGTAAGTTCTAACAGAAATAAATAACAAAAGACCATGAAAAAAATCTAAAACCCAAAACACTGCTGTGTGTGCTGTGAACTCTTGTTCCTGTGGAGTCTTTAATGCTTTTGAACATGATATGCAGCAGACACAGCAATTTATAAGGTTTTCCATACTTTTGTTTTGATTTACATGTGTTCCTGTCCAACTAAATTTTTGTCAAAGCGAGTCTCAAGTTTTTGTAAGTGAAAAATCCTCTTGGTAACAAGAGGACGATGTGACTGCTGAGAAGCTGGCACGGGCAGAGGAGACCTCAGCCAGGACACAGCCAATCTGCTGGACATGGATGCCTGCATCAATCATCCTGGGATTGGACACTGGAAAGGGCACTTCAGACCCTGGGCATGGGAAATCTCTCTGCAAGTTCCAGCTGCACTTCAGCAATCTGTGGGCAAAGCCAGAATGTTCACACAAGAGCTTGCTCACCTCAGACTTTGCCTCTGTACAGATGTCCTCAGGATTTCTTCTCCTTTTCAAATGTATGCAATTGTCCATGGCCTGGAAAATAAGGTAAGGACACAAGTTAGGAAAGTCTGATGTATTTTTTTCTTGAACACTCACCACAACCACACTTTATATCTTCACAGCAAATCATGTTATAGTCAGGGTTTGTAATTTTTGATGGAAAAAGATGCAAATTTTAAATCACTTAAAATTGTTTCAACCTTTCCAACTATACCTTCTCAGTGCAAAGTACCTGTACAGCATAATTTATGTGGTGTTATATTCTATCCAGTGGTTCTTGTTCAGAATAAGCATAGATTACTACCCAAAGACAAGGGGAAATAAATAAGAAATGAAAGGAAAAATAATAATAGTGTGAGGTGTTGGTTTTCTTACCCCTCAGAGTTCAATTTAGGCACCGTGGTTATTGATTTAATTTCACAGCACAGGCCCACATGGATAAAGGATAGCACAGTGTAATATAAACATAACAAGGGAAATGATGGAAAAAAGGAAGTGGTTTTCTTAAAGCAATTGTATTTTGTTACTATATCATTCCTCACATTGATCCATTTCATTTATTAACAAATAGTAAAACATATTTTTTAAGAGAGAGGAAAAGAAAAAAATTGAAATTTTAACACTGGGAATAGCTGAAAAGTTTCTTGTGTAACTTCACAAAAAAGTTATCCAACTAACCCTTTCTCTTAGGAGTTTTTGCTTTTCATGGAAGAAAGTGAATATTTTTCTAATCTGAAAAACATGAAGATGAGGAGATGAAAAAAAATAAAGATTGTGCAGAAAAAAAGAGCCCTAAAAGGATTTTTGAAACACAAGATATTGTAATACCTCTTAGAATTTATATTTCAGATAGCTCGTATTTCTTTTCCACCTATGCCCCTGCAGCGAGGTTCCCAGAGGAATACTACATCCCATCACACATGGGAGTTTGTGGGAGCCCCCTGGCAAGGACTCCAGTCAAACAGAGTCCTGTGGTTCAAGGGAAAATAATGAACCACACACTAGAGCTATAACACTTCAATGTAGTATAGAAATTTTGCTTAGTGCTACTTTATTTTTTTCTTAAAGAAAAGAGAACACTGGCAAAAATAAGCATTTTCTAACCATAGTAGAAAATAAGCCTGAGTCAGTCCTGGTCATTTTTTAAAATATTTCTTTGATAGTGTAAAGCTCTGCAGTACAGGTGGGAAATAAGATCTGCACCTGGAGAAACCACAGAAATTCCCAAGCCAAAAAGCTGTCAGAGCAGTCCCCCATTTGGTCTGTCACAGATCTGCAGCTCCCCAGTATCTGCCTGCCTGCTCAGCAGACACTGCTCCAGTCCCACTCCAGCAGGGATAGGAACCACTGAGGCAGGTAAAGCACTGTGGCAGCAGGACTGCCTTCCCAGCACCCACACAGACAGATGGATTTGGCTCAGATCCTAAAGGTTTATGTTGACATCAATTTCCAGGTTTTGAAAGAGGTGCTCTTTCAACCACAGGTGCAAAAAAAAAAAGTTTTAGAAACCACTGCCATGCCTCAATGTAGAAAATTTTACAAGCCAGTAAGTTTAATTTTAAGGTATGGCCCAGGTTTTGCAGTTTTAATTTAAATTTTTCACAGACCCTCCCCCTAGAAAAAGAAGGACCAATGACCCCACAGCATTTTCTGCAAAACACTTCAAGCCTGATTCGAATACTGTCGAAACGGTGGCAATCCAAGTAAACACTACCATATTTTTGGTATCTTTTCTCATCCAAATTCAGTAGTACAGCGTGAACTTCCCTCAAATAACAACACAGCTCCCCCGGGGTGTAGATAACGCACGTAATCACCACAGCCTCTGCCTATTCTAGTTAACACTTCTTAACAACAGATGTAATCTTCAGTGAGACGCAGCTTATACAAATTGCTGCTAATATGAATCATGCTTAACTTGTCCAAGTATCTCTTCTAAAAAGCTTATGTTTTTCCCTAGAGGTATTTAAATTAGGAATACTTAACTGCTAATTGAATATGAACTTGGATAATGGTGCGGGTCATCCTCGTTTCTGAAACAGAGGATGAAGGACTGCTCTGACCAGACTAAGTGAGGTGAACACGTCTGATTTACAGTGAATAAAACCTTCATGATACAGTAAAGGTTTGAGGGGCACAGTTGCAACAAGTCTTAGATTGAAGAGCATCAAGTGGTGCTTTCAGATCTCTCCCAGCAGCTCAAGGTCACTGCCGCAGAATGAGTTCTGTCACTGCATTAATTTCCAGTGTTTAGGTGTCTGGCAAATTAGGGAGGACTTCAGCTCAAGAGTGTTTTTAAAATTCACTAAACATTGAACGTTCAAACATCATTAAGATAGTAAAATGATCTGACAAAAGACAGGATTTATATATTGCCTGTTGCAAAAGCTTTCAGAGCAAAGAAAAGCAGGCTCATTGCTTTTAGTGCACCAAATCACTGTCACGTGTCAGTGCAGCTATTGAATTTGGTCTAAAATTTTAGAACTCTTGCAAAGCAACAGAGCTTTACATCTTCTGAGGATTTTGCAGACAGTTCAGAATTGTACTTTGGTATTTTTATAAAATGATAATGGTTTAAAGTCATTTAGCACTGTTTATTGCTTTCTATTTTGGTGTAGTAATTTTAGAAATATATATATGTAACCAGATATAATACTGTCAGAGAACTACTTAATCAGCATATGAACGTGCATTGAAACAAAAGCTGTGAGTACATTTATCCAGTCAGGTATGAATATTGCCAGAATGGCTCAAATAGAGAGAGGGGAAATGGGACAGCATGGGAGAGAAATCAAACCATCACCGATCCCATAAATGCAGAAAAAGGATGGATAACAAGCATGATATTAACTTAAAACTCATAATGTCATATTTTTCAGTGTGTGTTAAATGATATCTTTGCTGCAAAAAGCAAGTTTCTCTTTAAACAGATAACTGAGTGCATACTGGGGAATACTGAGGTTGTGCTTACAGGACAGTGTACTTCCCATTTCCACCCAGTTCAATCTAAACCCTGCCCTGTTGCACATCACCACCAGTTCTCCTTAAAACAGAAACTGGAAATTTTTCAGATATATTGATACATTTCAGCTTCACCTTTTTTTACACAGTATGTAACATGCACATTCATGGTAACTGTGTTGTTTCTGGATATCTTTTTGGGTTTCCACCTGACCAGCAAGAACTAGTGGTAATTATGGTATTTCCTCATGTATCTGAGATAAGAAGTGGAAGACTTCACAGAAGCTGCAGAAGTGGTTGCTTCATAAACCCTTACCTAATGTCATCCTGTGGTGGAAAAGGGTAGGTTTGGCAGAGGGAGAATTACTGGTGCTCAGAGATACAAAAGGAACAGAATGAGACAAGCAGTTTTGGTATTTCAACACCAGCATCTCGACAGCAGCCGGAGCAAGGACCCTTGCAAAGACAAAGTCTTGCAGGTAGAAAAGAGGCATCTTTTACTGTGGGTTTGAATGCCCTGTACCAGGCCACAGTGGCTTTCTGAGTTGCATTCTGTTCAACCAACTTTTATTACAAGATGGGCAAAAAGGATTCACCTTGCAAAAGGCGAAGTAAAAAGGAAAACATAAGGCAACATAAAACAAGATCTGTCCTCAAAAAGACTATTTTCTTTGAAAGCTACTTTGCTCTCCTTTGGGATTTTCTAAAACAAGACCTGGAAAATGCAAATATTTCCAGTAATGCTTGCTCGAAGGGACGGTGCTTTGGCAACAGAAAGCCTGTCCCAGTACCCTGGCTGTTCAGGACTGTCCCTGGCTCAGGGTCCCTCTCTACTGGTACATTAAGCCTCCTGACTCAGTCAGCAGCAGGAACTGGGCAGCCCAGGGCAAATATGGCTTTGGGAAATTTTTTATTTGGGAAAAAAAGCCTGGAGGAGCGGACAAGTGGAAGATGTGAGCTCACAGTGCTGCATGTCTTAGGTCTAGTGAGTCACTCCCCCAAAACCTGAACCTAACCAAGTCATGAGGGACTGGGCAGCAGCTACAGGCAACAAGTCAGATTTCTTTTTGGCAGACAAGAGGCAAAATCAAAATACATTTTATAAACCCATAAAATATCAGGTTGGAAAAGACCTCAAGGATCATCTGGTTAAACCTTTCTTGGCACACTCGAGACAAGACGGGCCACCACCCTGTCCAGGCACTCAAATGTTCAAAACTGGGGAATCCACCACTTCCCTGGGGAGATTATTCCAGTGGCTGATTGTTCTCATTGTGAAAATCTATTTCCAAGCAGAATCCTCTGGAGTAACTTGCACCCACTGCCCCTCTTCTCTCACTCTGTAAAAAGGGAGCTTCCTCTTTCTCTGTAGCCATCCTGTAGATACTGGAATATGGTGATACTGGAACTTTTAGCTTTTTTGAACTTCCATATCAAAAACTCCAGCCTTTTGTACAAAGACTGACCTCTTCTCTGCTTGGCAGAATTCTGTTTCAAATACACAAACTCAAGAACAGATATATGCATGGTATCTGTGCCCATTCCCAGAGGAGGACAGTCATGAAGGGTAGCACACATGTGACAGCTTTGCATAAGTAGAAGAAAAGGACAGCAAAACCCCATATTTCCTCAATTTCCTCACAGGAGTCACTTGCTTCTATCTCTCCAGTGGCTAGTTAAAAGGCATTTACATTTTTTCCTTGATACAGACAATACAGATTCCCATGATGCAACTTCTCACAGAGGAGTTTTTCCTTCATAGACTTATCATTTAATCAGGAGATAATGAGACAATGTGGCAACTTTTTTTTAAAACCAAATATATCTGTAACAAAAAAATAAATATTTTCTGTTACTGATTTCCAACTCATCAGCACTTAAAAATCATGAAGCTTCCAGAAACTGAGGGTGGGGGAGGGAAACCTGCAACCTCATGTCACCTGTAAGAGCAGAGCATAATCCTCCCACGTTTGGTAACTTTGCAGACACTGAGAACTGTAGAAGGTAGCAATTTTCACTGATCAAAAAGTTTTCTGACTCTGCATAACCCACAATCATACATATACTGGAATGCTGTTTCCAGCCACTCTGTTAATAAGTTATCTAGTGCAGGCATGACTCTTCTACATAATACTGAGGTTGCCCAACACTTTTCGTTTTGGATGTGTTTTCAGCTGCCAGTTGCTTGGTCAAACTTGTGTTCTATGCCACTCATAGAACCTCATGGCCTATGCCACTCATAGAGCCTCAGGGTCTGCCTCATGGCGATTTGCTCTGTAGAATATAGGATAAAAACACAACATGCCCTGCACCCACAGAGCTTTACCCAGATTACAAGGAGCTGTAAATAATGAATTGAAAAAAAAAAATCAGTTATCCATACCATGCTTGGGTGAGGGGATCTGAACAATGGCAGGAGGTGGGGTTTTTCTGTGTTAAAAATCCTTTCATTCCTGTAGTAGTGAAAATCTGTATCACATCAACCTCCTTAAAAGATTTTCTGTATTTTCCCTTACCCTCCCTATCAAGATTCTACTTACAGTTTATCCCCTCAAGTCCAAGGGCTACTGTGACTTAGTCTGTGGGCACAAGATTAGCAGGGGAAATTTCATCTTCTGCTTTGATTTCTGCTTGACTTGGGCAAAGGAAAGCAAGGACAACAGAGAGATCCCAGTGTCAGCAGTAACAAAGTGGATGGGCAGGGACACAGGATTGCCTCTGCCATCCAGCTCTCCCAACACCTCCCCTCTCTGCCCAGATGCCTCTGTTAGATGGATTCCTGTGGAAAGCACTTGCATTTTAGAGGCTTTTTTGTTGCTTCAGTGCTGGAGATGGCTTATAAAGAGGGAAGGACTGGTGTTTTGAGGTGTGGGAAGAAGGAAGTTGCTAAGAGAAAAGACAGATTTGGGCTCCTAAATGTCTCATTACTTGCTCATGCATATTCCTAGTCCAAGGTTGAGAAAGAAATCTCTGCATATCCAGCCCTGACAGCAACTTAAAACCTGGATTCTACATTCTTTCTCTCTCAGTGAGGAGGCAGGAAACCTCAGGCTGTGACTTCAGCTATGCACCCACTTGTTGGGAAAGATGCTCCTGCATGTGCACACATTTCTGGTTATGGATGAATAGGAATAATCAGGTAATTCTTATATCCTTTACCCTCTCAGGACAAATGACCACAGCTAAAAACCGTCAGAGCCTCGAGTGCAACATTTAGTACTTAGGCAGCACTTGTGAAAGAATATGGTAAATAGGGAAAGAGAAAAGACATAACTTTCTCAAAGAAATAACATTCTTCATTTCCCTCCCACCACCCCCTTAGTCATCTGCTTCATGGAGCAAGTGAGTAAAAAATCATGATACAGAGGGTAATGGCTGGCTAAGAGAGGCTCCCAGGTCCCTGCAGGCCTGCTATGCTTCAAAACATAGCTCCTGCTCAGCACCAACAGCTGAATGCTCATTTTTGTAATCTATGGCCTGGCTGTGGAGTTCTCTGCTCTAATTATTCTGCATTTGTCTCTTCCTTTCAGCCTGCAACAGGTTTGCAAAGGCCTGAGACCACTGGAATGGGGAAGATTTATGGAGTCAGTCAATGCTGGTTGCATTCTGCAGAACTTTGAATAAGAACCAAAAGACTATTTGAATCTTAGGAGGGAAGTTTCCCTCTGATCCAAATATTACTCACTTCCTGGTGCACTGAAGTTGAAGGATTAAGTCACTTTTCCCAAATATAGAATGCATCACACCCCATCACACACACACACACACACACACACACACACTGCTGCCTTCTTTAAGTGAAGCATCTGAGGAGGAAAATGAGATTACAAATTTAGGAGTATAATGAGATCAAGTTAAATTCACACCATTTACCCGCCTAGGCACAATCTATGTCATTAGAAAAGATTAATTTTTTTGTTGCAATTTCTAATCTCATTATACCTCTTGTCACAAGGATGATTTATCAGAATTTCAATACTTAATGCCATACATTTTGTATATTCACTTGGCTTCTCCAGTATTTTATATTTTCATTAGCTGGTATCCACTCACTCATGCCATACCACTCAGCACAGCTATAAATAGAGAGACCAACCAACCAAATCACGCAATATTGAAAAGGTCAAAGTAGTATATTACATTACTATAACTTAGAGAATACTATTCACAAGGTATTAAAACTTTGACTCCTTATTTATGTGACAGCAAAAATAAAGAAAATAGAGGCACCGTGAAATGATCACATCATTACCAGACATCCTTGGGAAACTGAGGGATTGTAAACCTGTCAAAATTATTATCTTTACAGCCTAATATAAAATTACTGCTATTCTTTAGTTGCTGTATATCTTTTGCTAAGACAATGGCCTATTCACTTTTATGTTTTTAAATACAAATATTTAAGAAGCTCTTAAGGAATACTTATAAGGAATATTTTTTTTGGGGTGAAAACCTCTTTTAGCTAACCTGTAAAAAAGCTAAGCCAGAAAATAAAAATTTGTGAAACTTAAGATAAGGATTATTATTACTGACTCCTTCCCTCCATGAAGACAGAATGATGGCCTTGAAATTCTGTCAAAAGGACCTGTTTGAGCTCAGTGGCTGTGTCATCATAAAGAACTTTTAGGGTGAGACTGTGAGCACAGACTGTTCTGCAAAACCTCCACCATCCTGTTCCCTCTGAAGACATCCTTGTCTGCATGGTGAAATGTATATCCCATCTCTTTCCCCCCAGCTCAGGATTCCTGAGAGATGGAGCACACACTGCAGGAACACCTGAAAACCTTCCCAGGCCCAGCTTCAGTCAGGTGGCTGATGAGTGCCTGGCATCACTGGCCCTGCATCCAGTGCTGTTTGATCCTGCAGCAGTCTTTGGCTTACATGGAAGTCTCTTTGCAAAGTTATCTACAGATATGAGGTTTTACCCAAAGAACCAAAGTACAGCTAGGATGTTCAAGACTAGAAGAGCTCTCCCAGATACAGCGGTCATGGTCCACAACACTCGCAGCTTTAAAGATTCACTGAGCAAAAGTGGATGTTTTTAAAACTTGGAAAAAAATAAAAGTGGAATGAACAATGTTAAAGGGACAAAGAGACAGTGTAAACTGGGCTTTTTGAGATAACTACAGGAGAACTGAGCTTAGTACTCAACCCACAGGGCACTTTCAGTATGTTCAAGACCACCCTGAGCCCCTGGGCAAGTTTAGGTGCCCACAATCCAACACGCTGTGGCAGAGGTACTGGAGGCTGCCCTTCTTTCTCCCCATATAGACAGGGGGCAATCTGTGTTTACCCAGCATAAATTTGTTTAGATCCTGGCATTATACAGTACTGTAGGTTTGGGGAATCAATAATGATGCCATTACAGGGGACTTAATTCATGGAATTGTGATTAACAGATAACTGAGAAGTAAGCTCAGCTAATATTAAAGCAACAGCCACCACTGACCTAGTTTCTATCTTCTGAGCCTCACTTTCTTCCATGGGAGAATTCACAATTCCCACCAGGTGAGAGGGGATGCCAGAATAGTTCTTTGAGGACTACTCACGATTTCAAGTTTAAAACACCACAGTTGCAATAACGTATGGCCAGATTTCCTGATGCAGAGCTGAAGCCTTTCTGGAATCTATCCCTCTCTCCCACTGAGTCCCTGTTGAGAGATCAGAGAGGCTGAAATACAGCAAAGCTGCAGTGTCTGCAGGCAGTGCAGCTGAATAGCCACATTTACCTGCTGATGCTACTTAGGTGCTTATGTGGCAAAATGAGCCTGCAGCTTCTATTTTTCATACATGGGACTTGAAGTGTGGGTATGGTTTGGGGGTTTTTTGCAGAGGGGAGGGTGCTTTGGGGGCTTTTTGGTGAGCTTTTTTGCAGCAGGGTGGGTTATTTCTGGTTTGATGCCATTTGTAGGTTGGTTTCTTTTTTCTAGGATGAGACTTTGCTTAAGGCCTTGTCTACATAGAAATTATGTCCTAGTAGAAGTGATGAAGACTCCTCCCCTGACAGTGACACCTCCAATACAGATGCTATTATTTTAATAGCAAGGTTGTGCACACACTGCTAAATAGTTTACTGAGAAAGGGGTTATAGTCTACCTTGTGTCATACAATTTTCTGATTAGAAAACTAAGGATGTACCCATACAACTGACAAAGCCCACAGGTAAAATGAGCAAGCAATTTGCCACGAAGGAGACTTAAAAAATAATTTTAAAAACCTGCCAAAAATAAAAATCAACACCAGGCTTTACCTCTTCCATCAAAGTTTAGCAAGGAGAGAGTGAGACAGAATTGTGAAGAAGTGCATCTCCTGGCTGATCCATGCCTCCTGAAGATTCCCACCCCAAGCTGGTGCCTTGGCACTGTTCTGGCAAGGCTCTGGGCTCTCTGGCAGACCAGGTGGCTGTGGGTGGCTGCTCCACCATCTTCCCACTCCCAGCAGACTTGCTGGTGCTGGGGGCGTGGAGAGCGAGCTCCACCTGAGCAAACAGAGCCTCTCCACTTTTGGGAGGATGGCTGGAGGGATGCAGAGCATGCCTTATGGAATTCTGATTTGGATCCTGCAGCATATGGAAATTGGTGTGTGAGAAAAATGAGAAATATTTAGAAACAGTTGGAAAAGCTGTCATTGAAATTTATCCTGGCTATGTCTAAACATGGAAAAGGACAACAGAAACCAATGTTAACTTCAGAAAAATGTAAAGAGAACTGACTATGCAGCAAGCAGAAGGCTTATTTCTTTTTAAGTATAAACAATCTGGTGAGGAGGAAGAAAGGCAGAACTACAAAAATAAGCCAAGGCAAGTAAAAAATAATGAGGTTAAAAATTAATAATACTCTGCATCAGTTTGCAGAGGTTTTTTCTTGTACAGCAGTCTCCAAATATAACTTTAAGGAAGAAACCAGACAAAATATTTCTGTTCTGAACTATCACAGTGGAAAATGGCTTAAAAGGGAATTATGCTGGGGGAAGGGGATAGCCTTCAGCTGTGAACAAGCTTTTTAAACCCCTTCCTTGGGAGACTAATCTTTCTATACTCCTTACAGTCAATGGCAAGAGACACCAGCCTCCACAGGACAGTTCAGTACCTCTAAATGCAGGTGACATGGACACCTCATGAACTGTAAGGACAAAGGCTGTAATAAATCACAAAACTTGGACCATTTTCTTCAAGCTTTGCCCATTTGGAGGTCTGAGCTGAATTACAGGTGGAACGAATATCGATGCCTTCAGAGGGAGTTGAAGAAATGGGCAAAAAGATACAGAACCCTCATTTTGCCCTTCCCATTTTTCTGTCCTCTAGGTGCATCATTGTGCACTAAACTCCTGACTTCCCACTTGTCTTTGGTTTTGTTTCTTTTTTCCCCCCTCAGCTCTGCAATTTTCACTTCTGTTCCATGGGCAGTCACAGGCAATGGGAGCTCCAAGGCTGCAAGCTTGCAAAAATGCAGAGCACCCCCTTCTGAATCCAAATTTCCTCTGCCACCCAGGTACTGGTGGAGAGGTCTTAGCCATAGGAAACAACTCTTTCTCCAGGACAATAGTGCTTGCAACAGCAGCATCCCTTGTGCAGTGTCTCTAGTTCCAAGGCAGAAACTTAATTCCCAGGAACTTGTAAAAAAATATTATAAAGACAGTAGGAAAAAAATTAGTATGGAAGCAGTCTAACAAAATGTTTGAAATACCAAGGCTAACACTGACTGTAAATGAAGCTACAGATGGAAGTAGAAAATGTAATTGCTTCTGATGTGAACACATCACAATGATGTGGTAGTATTGAGATGTGGTAGTATTTACCACTTTCCATATACGCCAAACAGACAAGATTACTTGGATTTCCAAGTGAGTTTATCTGTGACAAACTGGCTGAATGGATTGACAAAAAGAATGAAAGATGCTGAATATTTACTAGTGAAGCATATTTATTACAGAAACACCATGACAGGTAATGCTATAATTACTGTATGCAGTTACTGAATCTAGCAACATAAATTCAATGCAAAGCATCGGCTTCTTTCCCACAGCTTTAGAGAATCAGAGCAACCTAAATTTCCCTCTATTTCTTTTGAAAAGAAAGTTAATTTAAAAAGTATGTACGCATATAAATTCCAGAAAAATTACAGGATTCTTCTGCTTTCCTTTCTTCCCACATTGTATCTGAGAACACTGATTTTTTTTTTCATTTGTTTCACTTTCCCTTGTAGTACTCTGACAAGAGATGCAATTTGGCTTAGGAGACAATGCAGCTCACTTAATTTACTTGTTCTAAGCCAATAATTTTGCATTGTGCAACTACTGGGAAGAGCTAAACAGAAAAAGCATCATGCTCCTATTTGTAGAAGTATATAAGCTATCCTTTACTTAACATACATCCATGATTTTCAACTGATAATTTATGTTCAGATCCTAACTTTCAAATTCACTGGTTACTCATAATCCTTTCCAACAGATGACAGGAACCACATCACATCCTGTGTTTTTCCACCTTCTGCAATGCACAATTTCTGGACGTGACAACATGCAGTGGGTAAACTGCAGTTTCAGTTTGGTTAAAAATTCTCAATAACAGGTGCTTACACATTTCTGCAAAATTAATTGAAGGATTTGGAATAATAACATATTGTCTTCCAGATAATATATGGCATGGTTTAGAAATTCCTGGAGGAAAACAAAAATGAAAATCAGAAATAATCACTGAATAATGCATAATTTATTTAGTGCATGACATCAATTTCTCAAATCTTCCTAACTCACAATAGAGCAAGCACACCCAGTGCTGTAGAAATGTGGCACTTCCTGGCCATCATTGCACAGATGCTGGAGCACCATCCTGAACTAGCCTATTCCATGACAAATGGGAAAAAATGCACCTGACATAGCAGGAAAACACCAAACTTGGGCTGATCATGCAGCATGTCTGTATAGCAGGACGTGATACAAGCTATGTCATGCTAGAGCTGACAGAGGAGAAAAAGGAAAAGAGTGGAACCCAGTTAAAGTACAAGTAAAACTCTTCATGGCCGAGGCAAGTGCAACCAATGATAACTCCTATTTCATTGTTTGTAGCTCAGTTGAACATTTAAATAATTTCATGGTGTTTGCTTCCCATCATTTTCATCCCTCCCTTCATCTACTTGCAAGTTGCCTCACATCACACCTTTTGTTTGTTTATTAAGGTCAGTTGTGACACATCTTTTACACATGAATAAGGCCACACTGAATACCATTCCCTAAAATATGAAGCAATAGCCTGTTTCCTATAAATATCTTGACCAGCTAGCACCAGGAAAGCAAGGGAGAGCTCTTCTACTTTGCAAGTGGGAGTACACGGCAAGGTGACACATTTCTCTCTTTCTTCAAGTTAAATTTACTTGTTA
Source organism: Anthoscopus minutus (assembly GCA_013399455.1). NCBI lineage: Eukaryota > Metazoa > Chordata > Aves > Passeriformes > Paridae > Anthoscopus > Anthoscopus minutus. The sequence continues at coordinate 66,632 of VWYI01033776.1, forward strand.
TTTACATGAAATCCTGCAGTTACAACATCCTACATGCCCGATAGGACCATACAGTTAAAACAGAAAACTCACATTATTGTGCTTTTCCATACTGTGACATGTTAAAAAAAGATTTTAGGACTGGGCTGTCTGATATGCACAATAGATGAATTGCTGGGTCAGCATGAACACTCAGCCCACCACAATCCATGCAAGAACACCATTAACACGGAGCAACAGAAGTAGACACAAAAAAAGGTCAACATTTAACCCTGGATTTCAGCCCTTACCATATTTTTGGCTTTTCAGCAACTAAATTCTTTGGCACTAGCAACAGCAAGCTAGGTTGAAATTAAAAATTCTGCCTGTGAATTAGTGGCCCATTTGTTTTGAATGTCAAAAAGGGATTCAGAACCATCTATGGGAACAGACACGCTCAGTGCACAAGCAAAACCTTGTTTTGTCTGGAAAAACTGGGTAATTGCCAAAGTTATCTGCTCATCTACTTGACCACATATATATAAGGTTATAGTGTATGACTTGTATGAATGCCTAGGGAAATTAAGAATTATTTCAATGTTTTCAATATTCAAAAGCAAAAAGAATAAAAATGTTTTTAAAAAACTGTGCTTACCTCCTGCACTCAAATCTTCCATATATTGAGATTTTCTGCTATATGGCTTTTGCTCCAGTAAGAATAATGTTTAGGGAAGGAAGATGACACTGTCCATGTAGTAGGAGGAAAATAAAAAACACAGTTAGGGGCTTGGCAGCAATATGTACAAATATATTTCCTTTTAATGGCAAACACATATTGGATCTACCAGTAATACACATATATCTCAGTAGGTATGGCTACATTTTCCTCTTGATATTGCTGTCAAAGTGCTTCTTTACCACATTTATATGCCCCTCAAACATATACAGAAAAGCAAAAGGTCTTTTTGACCAGATTAGAGGTTCCTTTGCAAGTTATTTTTGCCCATTTATCTAAAAGCCATATAAAAACTGTCTCAAGATGTTCCCAAATTGCTTTCTTACTTGCTTTGCTGAATTCCTGTTAGTTTCTGTTTAACTGCACATCTTGCTGTTGTCATTTACCTTGCACACTGCAGGATGCTGCAGGACATGTCGTGCTTCCTGACATGCTTTTTGTGAAGGAAATCCTTGCAATCAGCTGTCCAACATGTGAGGCTACATTTTACCACCGGGCATAGAATGAGGGAACTGTTTATATGACCAAGGAAATCAAAACTGTTCCTCCATAAAGTTCTGGGAGGAAAGAGGGGAAGGGGAAAAGAAGCACAAACCCCCAAATCTCTAAGAGGATCATGAAAAGAAAAAGAAATCCTTTCGAAGGCCTGAGGCTGAAAAAGAACTGAGTTCCAAAATCCCAGAGGCCAACGGAAGCTGAAATCATTTGACACCCCTTTGCTGGTCTTCACTACACTCTTCAAATCTTACTATTTGCAGCATATATTTTTTAGCACACAGAAGAAAATGGTGCTAATTACAACAGCAGTATTTTGGGGATGGCAGCAGTAACCACTGCTAACTGCTAAACACAAATTAGAGACAAACTTCAGAGCTGATTTAGCAAACCATTTCCTCTTGCAGCTTGATTAAGACAGAAAACTACTCAGTCTGTTGCAACACACTCCACAAGAACTACAGAAGCAAATTGAAGGTAAATAGATGATTCAGGAAAAAGCTGAATTTAGACATCCGATTTTGACTTTAAAAGTTCAGATTTTCTCCCTGTTCAGTTTTCTGAGCTAACACTCTGGCTCTGCTGAACAACCAGGCTTTGTCTTCTGTTGTGAAAGGGGAGCATCACTGAAGCCAGCAGATATATCACCTGCAAAGAAAAGGTCACTGTTACAAACCTAAATCAAGACCCAGTCCAAAATGTTTTGTCTGTTTCAAAGCAGGCTGAGACTCATTTATGGTGAATTTTAATGGGAATAGAACACCTGCTCCCTTGACAAGGAAGACTAACAATACGTACTACATAAATAGTAGTGGTTCACAAATAACTTAGTAATATTTAATTAAATATCTGCATAAAAGCAAATAACATCTATATGTTATGTAAACTATTACAGCTCTAAAGAAATCCTTCCTTCAGAGGATGTGGTTGATCTAGTATCAGGCTTATTTTATAGTTTTGTCCAGAAGACAGTCACAATTCAGAGAATAGCCAACCACCTCTTTCCAAAATACTGCACTAGAAACCTTTCCTCTCAGTTTTGTGGAAATGTGCCCAGGACCCTCCATTCACAATTTAAGAGGATTTCTTAGGCACTACCACACCTCTCAATGTGTAGGATTTATGTATCCAGACACAACAATATCCTATTTCCTTGCATGTCCACTCTGAAAATCCCTTCTGGAACTCCCCCACTTGTCAAATCATCATCAAGCTTCAAGTTACCAAAGAAAGCAATAATCAACCTATGAACAAGAGTGTGCATGTAATATTTCTTGTTGCATGACAATGTTTTACCAGTTCATCTTAAAAAAAACACACACAAAAAAAAAGGTCTGAAGACTAAAACCAGAAAGATGCTACAATATTTGGGCAACAGGAACACTGATTTGGTGTCTTTAGAGGGGCAGGGAAAGAGCCCTGCATCTTACACATGGTTTCACTGTATGCAATCACAGGGTGAGAAAAGGAAGTGGCAATTATTTTTTTAACTGATCTTTCCATCTAGGCTAGAGAAAAAATGCAGATTTAATGTAGCTACCACACTACCACACACATAAAACAGAGAGGAGGTATTTCTACAAACTCCCAGCCTGTGCTGTTGTGTGCAAGCTGAGGCCACAGCAAGAATTTCTGAAAGAGTGAAGGGGATTAATTATTGTTGTACACAGTTGTAATAATATAAAGGTATTAAATCTCTGTGTGAACTTTTGCTATCCATTGCTTGGAACATGTTTGTATGCACATAACCTCTCTAACGTTTAATTGCTACAGTAAATGTGCTTCTTCATCAAAATAACAAAACAAGATACTCACTTTCCTGTGTGCAGGACAGTTAATGAAATGAAGGAGCTGGACCTCTGCTTAGGTGTCTATCAGGGCAGGGAGTTAACAAATGAATAGAATATTAATTTGAATCTGCCCTGCAGCTCTAGGGCAACAGAGAAGCAACTCTGCCCATCTCCACAGAGCAACTGGCCATGGCAGGAAAGCAGCCTGTGCTGAAGGATCACCACCCATTGAGACTTTCCAGGCTTGGGCACACAACTGAACAGTAGTGAGAAGGTATGAAAAAACTCACGAAGTTCTTATTCCTAGAATTTCTACCACTATTAATGCTAAGTTTTAAAGCTTTCCCTTTTTGTAAGCTTCTTGTACTTTTGTCTGGCTCCTTCAGCTGAGCTACAAAACTTCTGTACAGTATTCCTCACATCCCAGCCCCAACCTGTGCCTTCCGTGGCAGCTCTAACTCAGGTCTCCTTTACTGCTGACTACAGAATTATTCTCCCAGCACTGCCGCTGCTCACAGATGTCTTTGTTTAACTTGAATATTCCTTAGCATCTGCCAGCATTTTCCCCTACCTAAATTCCTACTAAATGCATTTTATTTTATAAGCCTCATCAGCTATTGCTCTAAATGCATCCCTTCAAGAGAAAAAAAAAACAACAAACCTCCACCTGCCTTTAATATGTGTATCAATAAAAGGAGGATTAGAAATCTGCACTTCCGGGCTGTTAAGCAAACTCTTTTCTGTCACCATTTATTCAACCACAAAATGGCTCTAATATTTACTGCAATATCTCAAAGAACAGTTAAAAAGCCTAATGCTATAATTCAATACTACTGATTCTGTCTTGCTACAGGGAATATATAAACATTTCCATGCCAGATCAATATATATTTATAAGATTTATAGTTTATGGTTTGTAGTCATTAGTATAACATTATTGGCAAGGTTAATACCCCAGCCCTATGGAGCAGAAGGTAGTATCTGCATTATAGACAAGATTATATTAAGATTATACTTGCTAGCTATTCCTTTTAAAATGCCTGTAACACTTATTTTCTCCTATAGGGCAGTATTATTAGGAAATATGTACTGCCAGTAAGCTTTAATTTATATAAAAGCTCATTGTTTTAAAGAACTTCTATGGAACAAAATTAATCCTTTTTTTTTTTAATATATAGTACAGAATCTTTTTCTTACAGCTGCTTTAGCAATGTTTTCCCCTTAGGTCTGTATATTATAAAAGTATTTTTGAAAGAAAGTTTAAAAAAATCCCCAAAAACTAAGCAAAGAATCAATAACCTATTGTCGTGGTTTTAAAGTTGCCAATTTGAAATTTCCCGGCCAATGCACCAAAGAATGTTGTGGGTTTAGAGCTAGCCAAAACTTACCAGCCCACTTATTTTTTGTTGTGAGATATGATTTTAGAGGAAAGGAAAACGCAGGCTTAAACTTAAGACTATAAGGAAAATTTATTAACAAAACAAACTAAAAAGAAAATGAAAAGGAAAAGTCCAAATGAAACTTTCAGAACACTTCCCTCTCCTACTTACTTATTTTCTTTCCCACCTAACAACATAAAACGAAATCTGGGATTTTTAAAATCAGTTATCACTTCTACAATAATCTTTCTCTAATTCACATAGGGCAAGGAGTCTTCTTTTTCAACACTCTGGACATATGTCCACAAGAACAGTTCTCTGTGGCTTGCATCTTCACAAAACAGCAGCTGCCCGGTTCAGAAAAACTCTGCTGTTGTGAAACTCCTCCCATTTTCTTTATTGAGTCAATGGGTCATTGTCAACTTATGGGGTGTCATTTTTAAAGATGGGCTGTTCAAAAAGGAAAAAACTCACTTCACCAATTTCTACAATCATCTTCATCTCTAAAAAACACAAGTCTTCTTCCTCTTCTCAAAGCATCACTGCTTCTTTAAAAATCTACTACTTCTAATCAAGTTCACACTGAACAGGCCACCATCTCCCCATATTGTTTTCTCTCATGAATTAAAGGTAATGCTGTAGTTATTATAGTCTATCTCCATGGTGTACCAAAAGAACTTTCAGTCTCAATTTTCAAGACATCTCCTCATTCCCTCTTTCTTCATTTTAACACCCAAACTCTTTCCCAACTGACCCAGTTCTGTTCATGTTGTCACTCTCTGAATTTCCTCTCACCCAAGAAAGAAGTCATGGTCTGCGAGTCTCATCTGTGCGCTGGCAGAGTTAACATTTCACCCAGGTCGGCAGTGGCTGGAGCAGTCACGGTGATAGATTGCAAGAAAAAATGGAGCTTTTCTCTTCCTCTGCTCCGCAGCTGTTGGAGAAAACCGCGCTGAAAACGGCGGGGGGAAAGGAACGGGACTCTGGCCTCTCATCTCCGTCCGAGAGCTGCTGGCCACGGCTCAGGCACAGCAAGAAGTGAGAGTGTAGAGGCAATGCCTGGACCCCGCTCTGGCTGGAGGAGTTCTTCTGGTTTTTTTCAACTCGCTCGAGAGCTGGGCCGCTGGGTGGAAGAGGAGGAGGCCTGGCCTGGCTCAGCCTGGCCTGGCTTGGTCGGCCCGGCCCGGCCCGGCCCGGCTCAGGCCGGGCCTCCCTCCACTCACAGCTCTGTCACCTTCAGCCGCCAGAAACCAAAGAGGAAGAGTTCAGAGTTTCCCGGGCTTCACAATGAGTATTCACGGGGGTGGATCCTGACTCTGAATAGCTTACAGAGCTGTCAGTTCTCAGAACTGGACAGTCACTGGCTCTCTCTGAAATTCCCAAGAGCCTCTTTCAGGAGAACTATTTCCGGGGATGTCTTTCCTTTCCTTCCTTCCCAATACCAACCCAGGTCAAACCAGCACATCTATAGAAGCACAGAGAACATCATTGTAACCTAAAGACAAGAAATACTATTTCTAAAATTACAGACCTGAATTCTTCTTTAAAATACATATATGTTTACATATGTATAAAAGTGACTTCCAGGTTTGATTGTGCAGCCCATATTTACTGCAACATGAACACAAGAGACCATCTGCTGTCTCTCGAAAAGAAAGAGGGTTGCATTCAGCTGTGCTAATTTTCTCTAGGAATTATTCTGCTCTGTGTAGGGGATGACTGTCAGCCATTCCAGCACTAATTGGACTCAAGTATGGTACGACCTAATTTCTCTGTATATACCGCAGAGTTTTGAGACTCCTGAATGCTTCAGCCTTTTGAGAGTTTTGTTGTTTTCTATTAGCTACAACTTTGCTGTCTCTGACTGCCAGCAGAGGGAGAAAATGGAATATGAAGTAGAGAACATAATACAACGCACCATCTCTCATCCACACTGCTGAAATAAATATGATGCGGTTTCAACCATTTCTTTTCTAGGGCAGGGTACACTCCTTCTAAGTTTCCCAGTCTACAAGTAGTCTAATTAATTTTGTTTTGTTTTTCTCTTCCCCCTCATGCTGTTCCGACTTTTTTCCCCCTTCTCTCCCCTTTTGCCTTTCATTCTGTGCAAGAAGAATCTTTATGGGGTGTATAAAGAATGGAAGAATTATGCAGAGGGGGTTTATTATGAAACTAGAAATCATTTCATTGACATTAATGGGAAAGTCTGTCTTTTGGAGAGCTCCACTTTTCTAGAAGCCATTTCCTCTTCTCAAGGTCCCTTAATGCAATGAAGCAGGGCAAGATAGGAATTGCTTTACCTCTCTTATGCCTCAAAGACATGTGTATGTGAGATGGTGTGAGATGGGCTGCTGAAGGGCTACATTTTTTCAAGTACCAGCAGTTAGTCCTCTATATAGACTGGATTCTGTTTTAGTTAACAATTTGTTAAGCTTATTGGCACATAAGCAGCTTTTTTCACCAGAGGTAAAAACAACTTCCCCCTAAAGCTACCCTCCCCACGTCTATGAAAACACATACCCATACCAGGCTGTATAACACATTGTTTAAATAAAGTGCTTTCTCATTCCTTCCTCAGGCATAAAAGCTGTTAGCTGTAAGAGAGACAAAGGGCAGACAGCTCTGCCTGCTGCCTCATTGCCTCCCAGCTTTTGGCACTGAGGCTTGGCTGGCTGTGTCAGGAGCTTGGTCCTCATTACATGGATCCTCACACTCCAGGTGAGGACACAGCTGTGACTGACAGTCCAGGATCCCCACCTAATGCCTGCAGCTTGTACCACAGGCTTTAAATAAGGGACTGGGGTTGCATTGGTGCAGCCAAATGGTAGAGGTTCCCAGGAATAAATTACTTTCTTATTGTTCTCATATTCCTGGAGCCTGGTTGCTCTCTCTTTACACCTGTAGCATTTTACACACACAGATGATCATGGATCAAACAGCAAATGATGGCAGTGCTAAGTTAGACTTCCAGCTGTCTACAGTGTCCATGAATCATGTGGTGTCTGGGGAATTTCTGTTCCAAGGTTGAGTGAAAGCAAGCAATGGAGAGATAATTGATGACTAAAAAACATTAGGCACTCATTGAATCAACACTCTCATTGATAACAAAATCATTAGCAAAGGATAAACCCAAAGTGAGATCCTTGCTCTAGCAGCAATCAGAGGTGTTTGATCTGGGACTTCTGCAAACAGAGCTAAGTTTCTTCTTCTGCAAGATTGGATTCTTTGAAACAGAAATTGAGACAAAACTCTTTCTTCCCACTTATGTCTCACTAGGTTAGAAGGGACATCAGAAACTTTAAGGGCAGCAGTTTCGGAGGGTGAAGGTGGTTGTGAATAGGACTTCAAAGAAAGAATAAGAAGTAGCAGCTTGAATAATAACAGAGCACAGGAGAAAAAAGATCTGCAGTGGTATGGAGAAAAGCAGGGGGGTACGAGACTTAAAATTTGCTTTACATGGGTTTAGTATGATAAATAAGGCCTGCTGCTATCAAAGGCCGTTGGAATGATGCAGACACTCCCTTTACTGTGGTACTGAGAGAGGAAAAGGTTATCCAGAGCATCAGAGGAGGGCTGCTGCTGAGGCACAGCAACAGGAGCAGGAAACTGAACGTGCAGTCAAGGGAAAATGGGCCATAATAGATTCAAGTGGGAACAAGAGCCTTGCTGACAAGGCCACAGAGGAGAGATGCCAGCTGGCTCACATCCTGTTAAATGACAAGCGGATAGAAAAAATGTCCCAAGGTTTCTGTCCTGTCTAGCTAAACACAAGGCATGGGGCTGTTCTGCACCTCCATCTACAGTGCTGCAGCTCTGCTGTCTGGTGAACAGACAACTAAAGCACAATCTGCTTCTGAGAAAGGCCTGGTTTGGGGTCTGGGTTTCTTGTTGTAGGATGCTTGCAGAGCCAGTTGCCTTCCCTGCCCAGCTAAGGATACAGGCTGTGTGTTGTCACCAGGATTTCAGAGTAGAAACAGCTTCATCCCTGGGGGCATAGATACCATGGGCTGTATGACAATCCCCCTGGGATGGACCCCAGCACTGTACTTAGGCCCACAGCTAGACTGGAACAAGTATGAGCTTATGCAACCCTGTATACAGCCTCAGAAGTGGTTTATGAGCAGTACAGAGGACCAATAAAAGTTCAGTCAGCATATATGCGTATTGCCTCGTCTGAAAAAGAAGTGAAAGGAAAACTACCACCTGTCTTTGAAGCAGGGATGCAGGAGCCTCACTGCTGAAAAACTACATTAATCTGACAATTGGAACTTGGCACACAGCAGTAGGCAATAAACTTCAAGGACCAGGCTGGTGCTGCTGGAGGAGTGGTGCAGCTGGCTAAGCAATTTTTATCTTAATGTAAATTCTGCTGATCTAACCATAGCTTCCTCCAGGGATTTCTCTAGGATCTAGATTTCTCTTATGTCAGAGGGACTTACCTATGTGTGATACAAAGTCAGATTCCTTCAAAAACTCTTAGCTTCCTGCTTGTTTCTGTGATGTGTTCACAGCTTCTGCACTTGAAACACTTGTCATGCCGGCAAGTCTGTTGAATATCAATTATTTCCTAAAAGGGGTCCTTTCCAGAAGCTCAGCCTCACCTCATCCAACACCTACCCAGCAGATTTGTGCTGTGTATGGCTGCTCCTATCAACTTTGTTATCCGTAACAGCTTTGGTATCCATAAAGATGTGGGTATAAAGGAGTGGCTTGGATTTATCACTGTCTACCTCCATAGTTACTCTTGCTCATGGCGCCAGTGAAGCTTACATACTGTATGCCAGTGACAGAACATAAGTTCTGCCACAGTAATAGGATTTTTAGGCTTGAGTGTTCACTGACAGCTACTGGGCATGCTCTGATGTCTAAGCAGCTCCCAAATCAAAGCTGGTGGCTCACAGGCTGACTTTGCAGATATGTTCTGCAAAAACAGGCCCATGGACTTCAGTGAAGTCATTGCAGCACAGCAAAGGAAAATTCAGGCCCAGATTGTGCCACAAACAGCTTCTGCAGGATTTGTAGGTGTAGTTAATTCTGTGTGGCAAGGAATATTTACCCAGATTATTCATTGGTCCTTTTCTTATAAGGCTGTAGCTTGTTTTCTCTCAAAAATTCATGTTTCTTACTCTCATTTGTAACTTGCCAGAGGCAAGTAAAGCGCAGCAAATACACAGAAAGCAAAGGCCTACCAGAATAGTTCATTTTAGTCTTAGACTGCTAGTGGCATTTGCTGCTTGTGCCAATTTCTACAAATGGGGCAGGCAGAAGGAAATGGTTTCCCAAGTGGCAAGCCATAGGGCTTATTTAGAAAGTATTGATACACCTAGAGAAGCATGAAGGCTGTAAATAAAAGCCTCACATGCTGGAATAAGCGCATTCATGGCACCCACATGCTGCAGAGGATGCAATAGCCAATGCTATTTGGCTTACTGTTATCTATTTTCATCACTGGGATGAAAGCACAGGGTAATGAAAAGATTGATCTCCTGGAAACAATACTTAAAAAGAAAGAAGAAAAAAAACCTACAAAGTAAATCCATATTTCCTAATATTGTTCTCTACATAAATTTGCCTGATTTTCTTGAAAGCAACTACAAAATCTAAAGCTCAAGTCTGTAGCCTTGATTCTGTTTCCACTCAGTCCTGTACAAGTCTAGAGTAAATTAACTAAAGTTAATGTAGAAACAAACAGTATGAATAACAGTATGGATTAGACCTGATCTACTGAAAGGTGTAAGAAGAAATAGTAGTCCAGCTCTGATTTGCTGGTTCAATCAAGCCAAGGCAAGAACAATATTGGCAGAGACAGAGACAGGAGTAATGATATATTTGTGTTCTGTGTCAAAATTTAGGTTTTTTAAGGAGTCATGGCACAGTACTTGAATTTGTTGTTTTAGAGGGAACACAGGTGAGATCCAATAACACCTGTGATTTTAGTTTTTTTAAATACTGTGTTAGATATCATATGCTGCAGACCAAATTCCCAGCTAACTTAAGTGGATAGAACACCTTTAATTTCAATGAAAGTCCATTAGCTCATAGTACTGCTCAGCACTGGCATTTTCATGAAATGTGTTAGTACAAGCCAATGCAATTTGAACATCACAAGCGCAGCAGTATTTGTGCTAGACTCTATTCGTTAATGCTAGGACCAGAAAAGACCATTACATTATAGTTTGATCTGCTGAAAGGCACCACCTACTCACTGAGACAAAACCCCTGTGAGGTTAGATCAGAATTTGATCTTGAGTATGTAAGAGAAATATCATCATACTCAGTTAGCTAAGAATTATGAAACAGAATGTACTGAGCAGCACCCATCCATAACCATTCACGTTTTGGGTTCTGGTCTCTTTCCAGCTCTTATTGCCTCTCCCTATTTCTGCATTTAAGGAGGAGAAAAAAATTTAAAAATGAAAAAAATTAAACCACTCTCTTTAAGGCCTGCAGACATTTAGCTGAAGTACGAAATGTGTTAACTAGTTGAACAGAGAAACAAAATACACTGATACTGAAGATTTGCTCACCAATCTAGAGAGTTAGACCAGACTATAATACTCCTTGGAACAGGTAAACTATCCCAGCACTTAGGTATCCTGTTCCTATGGAGAACCTCCTTTGTTCCTGCTCATTCCTTGTGCCTGGAAAGCTCCTCCCTCTTATGCAGAAATTGGATTAGTTCAACTTCACCTTCCAGCCACTGAACTGCAATGTGCCTGTGTAACAGTTGCTGTCATAGCACTTTCCATGTCTCAGGACTGATTTTCAGCCATGAAGTACCCCTCTAATATTGAAGAGACTTGGATACGCAAATGGTTCGAAAGACTGCTGGTAAATTGCTGCAGCCACTGGTTCACTTCCAATTTCACTGCATTATATTGCACAAGCCTCTTAAAGAACCAAAAAATAGTTAAATCCCTGTACATGCTAAACGAGCATGCAGGGAACATTTCCTTTCATCATTGTTCAATCTGTCCATTGATTTCACTGCTGAAGTTTCACATCCTCTTTCAATCTCCCTTGACATTATTCGCTCTATTACCAGTCCTCTTTCCTGCAAAACTCTGCAAGTCATAGGATTATGTCACAGCCTAGCATGTCAATAGAAACTCTGAGGAGCAGCAGACTCCAGTTTTCAGGGGAAGCCACTAGAGAGAGTGTCTCTTGCACTCCATTATCTGTGTTATCTGCAGACAAGGTACATATTAATTTAATATTTTATACATCTCACATAAGGCAAATTGGCTTATTTTTAAATCATAATACAGTTTTCCAGCTAAATCAGCATAAATACAAGGATGGCGTGTCAAACAAACTTCTAAGATCTAGAAAAACCTGCCAACCCCCACATCTCCCTCTCTCTACACATCCACCAGAAAAAAAAAATAACAGCCTCCCACTATCATTAATGTTTTCATTACGCAATCTCTAAAATATCTAAAATATCATTCCTATGACCATTGTCCCCACTGCCTGCAGGGATCAGCTCACCCTTCCCCACTGAACTGACCTGTCTTTCCATCTGTCATATGGGTGGGTTCATCCCCTGGTTGTACTCTAGTTCCAAGGCACTCCTGGCTACTACTGCCCCAGCTACACCTCTTTTTATGTTTTTAGCACTTACATCTATCAGTCACCCAACTATCCTTCAATAATTCCATAATTTCACTGGCTTCCCCCAGGCAACCAGCACACAACTTGTAAGCTTTTGAGGACAGGGAGTTGCTTACAGAGACTTCGCACCAAATGCGAACAGACATTTTCACATCATCCAAGCCAGGTTCTTCAAAATGGTAAATAATAACCATTTGCTGCACTCTTCACTAGAAGCATATGATTTATAGCCAGAAAAATAGAATGATATGGTCTAAAAGTTTCTCCCTTCTGCTTGAAGATTGACAGTTTTCTCTGGCGGTATCTTTGGATGAAGAAAGCTCTCAGGAAAGCAAAAGCATTAAATATAAATGCAAGATGCTTCATGCACGTTATAACATACTGAACCTTCAGAATAAATTATTTATACCAAAGGTTGGATGCTCTATAATAGCATCCACCCAGCAGCTAAAAAATGTATAGGAAATAGGAGAGCAAACCATAGAGATTAACAGAAAGAAGCCTGCCAGCTTTGGCTGAAAACCTGGTAGGAAAAATAACATAGTGCTTTACTGAAATTATTCAGAGAGTAAAGGGATGATCAATTCACTTGTGTTTTGGTTCTTTTCTCCCCTGATATTCTACAAAAGAACACGAGGACCAGAGATCTTTGCAGAATTACAAACCCGGTGTATTTGTTTATGCTGTACATCTGTATTTCTGTGCAAATAAAAAGAGACACCATTGTGTTAAAGCCTTCATTTCTAAAAAGAGGTACAACTTGAGATTTCCCATGTAGTAACAATATAAAACATACAAACTCTATTAATCAAATATCTTATATTGCTTTTAGCACGAGATTAACTAGCACCTTCCAGTAGAAGGGTGTTAACAAGATTAGCCTTGTCCAGGATCCTTTCTGGAGTTAATTATAACCATGCTGCAATCAAATCACCTCTCTCAGGATAGGGTTACATGGTAGAAAAATAATACATTGCATAAGGCAGCATATAGAGCACTAAACACACTTCTCAGCTCAGCACAGCACCATATTTTATTTTCATCTCCTTCCCTATAATATAAGAGACTGAAGTGTTGGAACAAAAATCCATATGCTGGTGTAGGGACACAGATCTTTTCACACCACGGTGCAGAAGCCAGAGATGGGAGCTAGTGAGGTGGAAGACTGGGAGGAACTTATCCTGACCCCTTTAGTAAATCCTTACTTCTGCATTGTTGAATCCCTCTTTTACACAAACTGGCAATCACTATATCATATGATTTTTTTTTAAGTTCTCTTTATATTTTGAGAACTCCCTCCACCACAAGAGAGCTGTTAGGTCAGAACACAAACATACCCTCCCTGACAAGGAAAACCTTTCAGTCAGAGCCTTTACTGTAAGAAGTCAGAATATTATACTTGCAGCATATTGCACCTCTGTGAAACCTTTTCACCTGATGCCATGCTGACACTGTCAGAGTTTGAGGGTTCATTTTAATATAGTTTGTTCTTCCTTCAGGGAGGCTTCCTGAGCAGGAGAAACCAAGTAATCGTTCACAGTAGCATATTACAAATTTGAGAGTGCAATATTCCAGATTGCAAGGCTCTTCCATAAAGCAAGGTCATAACCAGGGTTTTACACACACAGAGGCTCACCAGATCCCAACATTCCATAACCTCTTTGCTGCAGACATCATTGCTGTGAGGCTGCAGAGGGTACCCACTGCAGCTCCCTGAGAGTGGTCTGTATTTTCCATGGCACTGCTCCGTGGCTGTGTGTGACGTGGGCACGAGGAGCACACACAGGTAAGCCCTTACAGTTGTGCTTCAGGAATAAACCATCCTACAAAAGGGAATTGTCCCTGCCCCTTCTTCAGGGCCATCTGCAGGCCGTACATCATGCTTGGTGAAAGGCCCTGAACTCAGTAACATGCGGTTTATTGTCCAAGACTGTCACCTAAATATAATAGAGCACAAACTAATCATTTTCACTGCTGTCACTAGGCTGGGCTTAGGATGAAGCTGAGGGTCATGCTAACTTTCAATAAAGAACCTTACACAATATTTCAGTGTTTTTCAGGATGGGCAACAAAGAAGCTGCTCTTATACTGTGTGTTGCTTTGTAGGCTTCAAAGGCATGAGTGTCTATTTAGACCACTTTGGAAATGCAAATACTCCCCAGACAATGGGACAGTACTCTTCATTTCAGTATTTTGCGAAGATGCGTAATTAAACACTGTCCTTTTCCACTATAAATGAGTAGAGAGCTCACAGAGAGCCTCTGTATACAGCAACTGCTAATAGTTTCAGCTGAAATCAGAAGCACATTTAACAAGGCATGAAGCATGGAAATGAACTTATAAAGAAAATTCCACAGCCAAACAAACTATTCAGACCTACACTGCATTTCTCACCAAATATATTTTTATACAAAAGTTAAGGGGATGGAATTAAAAATTTGCCATTGGAAAGAAAGTCCCTTCATGGTATCTGTAGATGCAGTTCTTTTACTAGCCCCACAGTGAGTTCTGAGTAATTCCACTGACATGAAAACTACAGCCGTGTAAAAGCATGAAAAATGTGAGGACAAATGTATCCAATATCAAAACCAGAGTAAAAGGATGAATAATGAACAAACTGAAGCAGAGCTTTAGCTGGTGTAAAGCAAGTTGAAGATTTCAGTGTGGCAAGGTTAATTTACACCCACTGTGAATGTTGGTCCATTGTCAGCAAATTCTGTTTTCTCACACTTACATTAACAAACCTGTTAGTAACATGGGAACAAATGCAAAAGTAGGTGTAATGATTAATTTGATGAAACTCTGAATACATTTACTCCATTAAAGTAATATGGTATGCCCTATAAGTGGACAACATTTAAGTTTGGGAAAAAGCCATTAAAATCACAGTAGCCAGTGAGCAAATTAGAGGCCCTGGCAATTATTCATCATTTCATTACAATTAAAAACTAATTGAAAGCCTAAGTAAATTACGTTACAGTTTTACTCATGATACCAGGGAAAATAGGCTTGAACAGCTTATGTTAGAGACAGACTCTCATCCTTTCACTAATGGGCAGGATTATGCTACACAATAGTTTTTGCCATCACCAGCATTAATGCTGCAGCACTGAACACAAAGATCAAAATGATCGGTTGCAGCACAGAAATCAGGGCAATGGCATCAATAAACCCACAGAGCCCAGTCGTCCTGTGCTCCACAGGGAAATCCAGCTCCTCACAGTTGGTGTTTGGAGGCACATATGTGACACAATTAGTATAACAAAATAAGTTTCTCCTTGCTGAAGCATTTACTGCAAATTGAGTCATTAATCTCATTTATAAAGCAGGCACGATGGCTGGCACACTGCGATAGGCCAAGGCGATTTCTTCTCATTAGTGTGTGAAAAGCTCCATCCTGTTCACTTTAAATGTGGGTCGTTTTAACTAAATAGAAACACTTCAGCCCTGAGACCCTTCAAGAGCTGGTGCTGTATTTATATAAGCAATCAGAAGTTCCTACATGCTGGTGATGCTGTGCTCTGGCACCTGCTGCTTGGATGGAGCTATTTGGCATGTGACTCCTACTTTGTCCTAGTCATGTTTCAGAGAATTTTTTTCAGGGTAAGTTGTCTGTGGCATTGGATCCAGCCTCTGATGCCACCTCTGCAATCTTGTATGAGTTTTGCACGGTCAGGACCAGTCCACTACAACTGAAGGAATTCTGCCAGTCCTGGAGAAATCTTGTGCTTTCTGACAGCAAAAGCAACTTAGTTTCTACATGTGTGGGCAGGGTCAGCCTCTGCCTTTGATAGGTAGTCTAACCCAACTCTAAAGTCACTGCTTTCCCCTCTTTATTTAAGAACTTATTTTCATATATTGCATATATGCACTTAATTTCACATATTGCATGAATGAAGAATGACCAAAATTGAGGAGGGCAAATCCA